>JAIUZE010006094.1:0-24412 GCA_022085475.1 Heliosperma pusillum
TTAATCATACTTGCCATGGACACGATGCTAGTGCGTTTCATTTACCGTGAGAGTTGTCGTCTTGTGTCGTTCTTGAATGCGTGATTTCATGATATTGTTCATGGTCATTGCATGATTGGACACCGTCATTGTCTTGGTTCGTGAATGGATGATAATATGTTGGATTTGTGTAATCATCGCCTGACTTGACTGGTTTGTCTGTCGAGTCTCAATCTTATCAATCTTATACCGCTAACGGTGAGATGCAAGCCCTAGTGAGCGTATTCGATTGCCTAAGAGTGTCTTCCCCGAGTCTTTGAATAACATGATGGTTCCGGATTTGATTTCTACATGATCTTATCATTATCTATAGAATTGCCTATCTATTCTTATCGTATCTCACATGTATATCTATATATGCATGCTTTACTTTTGTATTTCCATATATGTACGTTTAATGTGATATGGCTGGGAGAACCCGGAGTTACTCCCCACTGACTGTGGCATTCATGTTTTTAATGGATGAACAGGTTGCTTGCTATGGATGACTTTTTGGATACAGCTTGTTCTCTTGTTTAACATTTTGAGAGACTCCGTATCTTTGTTATTTTCCGCACTTAGTTGTAATATTTTGACACTCCTCGTTTTATTTAACTTGCATGTATAAAAGTTTTTAAAAACTACCATTTCCGCTATATAATTCACATGCTTGTATGTTTTATCTTTCCGCATTCGCGAGGGTTGTCACATCCTAGTCCCAAGATAACGCTTATTTCGTTGAGTCCAATCCAATTTTAGCTTGTGATCGTATCACCCTACTTACCCGAGGTAAAAAGGGACCCACGAGCGTGGTAGCGCTAATGAACACGGGATTCATAGGTGTTACTAATTGGTAAGGCTAATCTCAATTTTTTAAGTCATGTGAGAGGTCTTGTCAATTTAGTTATTAATTTCCTATAAGCGAACTAAATCGGTGAATTTTGAATAACGTTGAATTGACAATCGAGAAATAAAATAAAAATGCATGTTGGCGATTTTGGCATGTGCGGAAAAACATAAAGCAAGCATATAATAAATCCTAGTATGGCCACCTAGCTAATCCAATTAACTAGACGATTACAAAATCGGAAACTAACTCCTTGGCCCCTTGCCTCTTCTCGGTTCATGCTCCAAAAAGGCACCGTCTTTTGGAACACCGACTTCGGGAATCTCCGTCTTTATAATAATTAATTACAAAAAGATAAAAATAAAATTCCTATTATACATTTGATCTAAAAATGAAATTAAATTATTACAAACGGCGATACGAGGTCGCAAATAAAATTACAACCGAATCGGTATTCCCTTACATTACGGGTAATACCGATTAAAATAATCTAGGCCATACTAGGTACAACTTGCATAAAAATTAAATAAATGACATTCATTCATTCAACAATAACAACATAAATAAAATGCTATAAAAATCATGCCAAAATCGCCCTTAATACTTATCATGCTCATTCTAGCTCGGTTTTATGGATTTTATCGATTTTTAACAATTAAAAATCAATAATCAACACTTAAATCGTATTTAAGCTCAAACTAATTATCTAAACTGATTTAGAACTCAAAATTAGTCCCCACTAACTTTGTTTGTATTTAATTAGTTCGAGTTGATCGTATTTGCTAAATATAGAGGTTTAATCATAACATTTATGAAATAAACCCAAAATAAAATATAAAACTCATAAAAAACTTGGAACCAAAAATTTAGTACATTCTGGAACGTTTCCAGGAACTATAAAAACCAGAAAAATTTGCCAAAAAACTTTGAATAAATTTTATGAACAAATAACATAGTATTCAACAATTTTATCAAATAAAACCCATTAAATATAGTAAAATAGTGAAACAAATTATAAACTTTCACTAAGATGATATAAATCAGATTATAAAATGTAATAAAAATTTTGAAGACCAGAAAACAACGTTTCAATTTTATGATCATAATAATCTCTTTATTGACTTTTATCTCATAAAAATCAATAATCATGCAAAACTTAATTAAAAGTCACGAAATTTTACATACAATATGTACAACATGCATGTGAGATCATATCAAATTTACATGGCCAGAATCAACATGCAACTATTTTTAGGTAACTTTTAACATAAAACATGCATATTAACATGATTTAAAGGCCATAAATCAAAATAAAAAGCAAATCAATCCCTAAAATCACCAAATTTGACCACAACCATTTTAAGGTCAGTAGGTATGCATTCAAATCAAAAATTTCGTGCAAACTAATTTTTAACACAAATTTTCAATTTTACCCAAGTTATCGTATAACTCGATTTTAATGCTTAAAATCGACATGCATGTAACAATTGAGCTCTGATACCACATGATAGTCCTAGACCTATAATTAGACTCCTCTAATTAGTTCATTAATTTACATTAACTTAATGATTTAGGATCTAGTTATCATGCATGCAAATATAAAAGCATAAAAGAAAAAATAAGACGAAAATATCCTTACATTGGGAAATTTCGGTTCAATATGGGCACAATAAGAACTCCTTCTTATTGTTCTTGAGCATGAAATTAATGGATGATCCTCCATAAAAAAACTTCCAAAGTAGAAGGTCTCCTTCTTGTTGCACCCAAGATTAAACCCAAATAATCTTAGCTTATTATTAACTAGATAATAAGTAAGAATTAATACTACTAATATTATTGTATTACTACACTAGTAATATGACATGAATATTAGTTTGCATGTGAGTTTAGAGAGATGTTGAGTTTAGAAAGAGAAGTAAGAATAAGCATAAGAATTAAGTATTTGAAAATGAACAACAATTGTTCAATTTAAAGGCCTTTTGGCCGGTCATGACTCACACAAATGAGTCATTATTGTGCTTATTTTATTCTCATGCAAATAGATAGAGTGTGGTAGTAATGGTAATGATATTGGTGTCATAACATAAGGTGGAGTGTAGGATTAGATGAGAACAATCATCATTGATCTCCACTAACCAAAGATCTGGCCCCTACTTGTGTTATGTGGTCCATTTTGATTTTTGATATTTGTTTCACAAATACTTATAATCATATGTTTAATAATCTTGTATAATTAAGTGTTAATTTGATCATATAACAATTATATGAGTCAAATTAATAATCAATATACACTTAACTTTTAAGTGATATTTTACCATTATATCAATATATTAAATCTTATTTAATGAATTGACTAATAAACTTAAGTGGATTAATAATCAATATACACTCAAAATATATGCATAACCTCAACTAATTTAATGAATTAACGATTAATCACTAAATTAAATCTTATTTAATCGTATTAAAATAAGACGTAAAATTTATTCAGTCAGTTATCGAATAATTGACTAATAAACTTAAGTGGAATAAGTTCCTAACTCAATTTCCAATAAATAACTCTCGTAACTAAAACATACATATCAAATATATGTGATGCTCTAATTAAACTGTATCGTATACAAATAATTAGTATTCTATTTGTGTCTCATCATATAGGTGTGACCTAAAGGGATCAGTTGATCACCGCCGTCATACGATAATAACGTCAAACTCTAGTCAGCCGAGCGTTACCGATTTACGTTAATCAACTGACGTGGAGTATCAAAATATACTAATCATGTCACGTATATTCCAAATGAGATTTATTATATAAATGCACTATTGTGGAGGACATTTACTCCAACAATAACTACGTTACAATTCAAGCATTGACAAACGTGTAAAAGAGAAATGTTTTGTTTGGACTTAAATAGAGGGAGTAAAACATTACCCTGGAAGAAAGCATGCATGTGCAAAGGATTTGGATCCACCCTAGCAAGAGCCGCCCTAATGTGGTTCGTCAGCCTACCCAAAAGAACCATCGGTTATTTGCGGACATGGTGAATGCGTTCACCCAACAGTTTCCCAGTAGGAGAAAGCCAGAGAAGCAGACCGGTGACCTTTAGCGAGTAGCCCAAAAGTTTGACGACTCCACCAGAGACTTCCTTAACTGGTTCAATAAAGAGAAGGTGTCAATCCCAAGGTGTGACATCGCCACGGCAATTGAGGCATTCCGTCAAGGGCTTCACCAAGATTCATATTTGTATAAGAACTTGACTAAATATCCCTGCAACACGTTTGAAGATGTACATGTAATACCTCAAGTATTATTAGGTCGAGTGCTGAGGACACTCGGCTGGATATGTGCGTTATTCGTTCGAGTAAGCTAGCTACTCAGTCGAGTGTATTGGACTCGGTCGAGTTGAGGTTCACTCGAGTAAGTGGTCTGTATTTAGGGGACCCATTTGGTTGCCACTTGTTCGAGTTTATACAAACTCGGTCGAGTGGGTGTTACTCGACCGAGTGTCCTTTTACTCGGTCGAGTAATCGTCGTGTCTGCATCTATTTTGCATATGATTTCGCGTGGGTCCAAGGTGGAATATAATAGGGTTTTCACTCTCTAGAATCTCATAAACCCTCACTAGTATTCAAACTCTGATACACGGATTGGTGATCCTTGCTAAACTGTGGTACACATGGAACCACGGAGGGGCGCACTTGGATGGACAAGCGTAGAAATACTCATTTGTGGAGTCGCCACCAATTTTTATGGAAAATTGGAACCCTTCAAATACTTTATGCCAAGTAAGGACACAAAGTAATGACATGAACACTAAGAACTCGTTACCCTTAGCATTCTATGTCTAGAATGATTCTCGTGGATGTCAATGAACACGGATGTTCACAGAGATCTGGAGTAAGGGGTGAGGGTACGTATTAAGAAGCTTGATAAGTGAATATTTGTATAATTTTAACCCCTATTTTATCTCGGTTTTGTATGTCATTTGTGCTTTGTTAAGCCACTTTATGAGCTAATATCGTCTTCTAGGCGAATTCCTATGTTCTAACCTGTTTTGTAGGGAAAGTGATGTTTCTACGCCCTTTTTCTATATTCCCGAGCATTTGCCTAGAACCCGACGATTTGAAGAAGCAAGCTTGACCAAGTGAAAGGCATTTCAAGAAGGTTCACTAATTCAAAAGAGAGAAGAAGTAAAGACGATGTCGCAGAAGGTTCACTAATTCAAAAGAGAGAAGAAGTAAAGACGATGTCGCAGTTGTCGGAAGATCAATGAGTTAGGCGAAGAATTCATCGCTTTACATCAAACCCTATCAACAAACCCGACTCAAGAGGTCAAGGGGGATGATGGAAATCAAGTCATAAGCTAAGGGAGATGAAACGAGAGTCAAAGCTTCTAGATGACAACTTACCCGATCGGGTAAGTGTGTACCCGATCGGGTATCCCTGCTGGTTCGAGCAAATTGCTTCAACTTCCTCCTTTTGTCCTATATGTTCAATGCTCGACCCCTTCCCCACGAAACCCTAATGCTATATAAAGAATGCTCCAGCCACTCTTCTCAACACATCCTCTTCTCATCCTTTCTTCTCTTCTTACATTTCTCTTTAGGTTAGAAAACCTAGATCAAGAGGGGAGAGCCTAGCCTCTCTTCTCTTGTCTAGATCATTTTATTCTTCTTCTTTAGTTCTTAGTTTATTTCTGTCCTTTCTACATCAAAACCTTAGTTTAGATAAATAAGAATTTCAGTCTTTGTAATCTACTTTGTTGGGTTCAAGTGTTGTAATTCAAGGAACGATTATTCTATGCAAGGGATTTCTATTATTGTTATCACTTTCGTTGATGATCGTCACCTAGGTATTTCTAATTTATCCTTTGTTTAATGTCTTTATGTTTTCCATTTGATTGTTATTTTCTATCCATGTTATCTTAAATTCGTTTTAGTAGCGTTATAATCGTCGTTTCATTTCCTAGATTGTCAATTTAGCGTCGTTATTATCGCCACATAGAGAGTCTTAAACTATTGCCAAAACCAAATAAACATGTCTATCCTAGTTGTTGTTATTAACTCCATCTTAGATTTAGACATCGCCATGAGTGAGTAGTCACTTTTTTAGGGTGTAGGGTAGCGATGTTAGATTGATTAAAAGATGTTAATTGGATAAAAGAAATTGTGCTTTTAAAACATTGTGTCTATGCATGTTTGGACTATAACGATAGTTAACGATTTCTGGCCGAAAATCATTGACTAGAATGGAATTCTTTTCCAAGGTAGAGATACGTGAATTGAATTGACAAAGCATGACATGGTAGATTAGACCTAGTAAATTGCCTAAAAGCCTGCTAGACCATCTGATCTATGATTGTAATGAACACAACATTCTTACGAACTCACAATGAATTATTTGCATGTTCCATATCCAATTGCATCAATATGTTAATCTACATGTGTGAACCTACTTCCCTAGATGCTTTTCATTATTGTTAATTCATCAGTTGCTTTACTGCTTTCATCTTCAATTGCTTTTATTTTGTTTTCATTTATGCTTATTGTTAGTTTAGACATCATAATCCAAAAACCCAGATATTCGTCAGATAAGACCCAATTGCGAGACACTTCACATCTTATAGGAAACACCATCTCCCTGAGGATCGACCCCTACTTCCCTAATTACATTAATTTGTTATTAGCCTAGTCTGGGTAATTTATCTTTCTATCGGGCTCGCGACAGGTCCGATCAAATTTTGGCGCCGTTGCCGGGGAGCACGGTTTAGTTTTCCTTTTTCTTGTGATTTTTATCGCAATTAGTTTTATCTAGTCTTTAGGAACCCAAATTCCTTTAGACCTCTCTTGATTTTTCATCTTAGCTTTCAATCTTATGCCCAGATCTTCTAGACTAGGGACCCCTATCTCTTTAGACCCCGACCTAGAAAGAACTCTGCGTAGAAGACGAAAGCTATTCAACGAAATTTCAAAAGCTTCTGATTCTTCAAGTTTAGATCGTATTCGTGAGAAATACTCGGATATTTTATCTAATCTTGAATGAGAAGAAGATCCATTCTCATCTCCATTCTCAAAAACCAATCAACTTTCAAGCAACACTCCATCTTCATCTTCACAAAAAAAAATGGTTCGACTTTCAGAACATTCCAAACCCACCGCAGAAACACTTCCAAGGGGTATTGCTCCACCCCAAATAGCAGCCCAAAACTTTGAAATCAAACCTGCCTTCATTAACCTTATAGAAAGAAGCCAATTTAGTGGCAATGCCACAGAAGATCCCAACCTTCACATCCAAAACTTCTGTGACTATTGCTCCACTATTAGACAAACTGGAGTCACCCAAGGGCAAATTAGAGAGATGCTCTTCTCATTTTCTTTGAGGGGTAAGGCAAAGTTGTGGATACATAGCCTTGATAAGGTTACATTAGGTATCACCGATTGGGAGAGTTTAGCTCTTGCCTTCTACCAAAAGTACTTTCCTCCCGAAAAGACCGCTTTGTTAAGAAGTCAAATCACTGGTTTCCGACAAGGGGATGATGAGAGCCTATATGAAGCTTGGGAGAGGTACAAGGACTTGCAAAGGGAGTGTCCTCATCATGGGATAGATCCATGGCTCCTTGCCATCACATTCTATAATGGGTGTTATATAGAGTCCCGTCGAATCCTGGATTCTTCTAACAATGGAAGATTTGATCAAATTAATGTTGAAATTGCTCACACTACCATTGAATCCATGACAATTCACGATTCTCAATATAGAAATTCCCGCTCCATACCATCGAAATCTAAGCAAGAGAACCCCACTTTGAAACTTTTACAAGCTCAAGTAGCCCTTCTCACACAAAAGCTAGAACAATTTCAATCCTCTACATTTCCACAAAGTGACAATGGTGTAAGTGAACTTGAAGCCATGATGCTGCAATTGGCTCAAAGGCAAGACACCATGATAGCTCAATTTTGTCCTATATGTTCTTCCTCCTTTTGTCCTATATGTTCAATGCTCGACCCCTTCCCCACGAAACCCTAATGCTATATAAAGGATGCTCCAGCCACTCTTCTCAACACATCCTCTTCTCATCCTTTCTTCTCTTCTTACATTTCTCTTTAGGTTAGAAAACCTAGATCAAGAGGGGAGAACCTAGCCTCTCTTCTCTTGTCTAGATCATTTTCTTCTCATTTTCTTCTTCTTCTTTAGTTCTTAGTTTATTTCTGTCCTTTCTACATCAAAACCTTAGTTTAGATCAATAAGAATTTCAATCTTTGTAATCTACTTTGTTGGGTTCAAGTGTTGTAATTCAAGGAACGATTATTCTATGCAAGGGATTTCTCTTATTGTTATCGCTTTCGTTGTTGATCGTCACCTAGGTATTTCTATTTTATCCTTTGTTTAATGTCTTTATGTTTTCCATTTGATTGTTATTTTCTATCCATGTTATCTTAAATTCGTTTTATTACCGTTATAATCGTCGTTTCATTTCCTAGATTGTCAATTTAGCGTCGTTATTATCGCCACATAGAAAGTCTTAAACTATTGCCAAAACCAAATAAACATGTCTATCCTAGTTGTTGTTATTAACTCCATCTTAGATTTAGACATCGCCATGAGTGAGTAGTCACCTTTCTAGGGTGTAGGGTAGTCATGTTAGATTGATTAAAAGATGTTAATTGGATAAAAGAAATTGTACTTTTAAAACATTGTGTCTATGCATGTTTGGACTATAACGATAGTTAACGATTTCTGGACGAAAATCATTGACTAGAATGGAATTCTTTTCCAAGGTAGAGATACGTGAATTGAATAGACAAAGCATGACATGGTAGATTAGACCTAGTAAATTGCCTAAAATCCTGCTAGACCATCTGATCTATGATTGTAATGAACACATCATTCTTACGAACTCACAATGAATTATTTGCATGTTCCATATCCAATTGCATCAATATGTTAATCTACATGTGTGAACCTACTTCCCTAGATGCATTTCATTATTGTTAATTCATCAGTTGCTTTATTGCTTTCATCTTCAATTGCTTTTATTTTGTTTTCATTTATGCTTATTGTTAGTTTTGACATCATAATCCCAAAACCCAGATATTCGTCAGATAAGACCCAATTGCGAGACACTTCACATCTTATAGGAAACACCATCTCCCTTAGGATCGACCCCTACTTCCCTAATTACATTAATTTGTTATTAGCCTAGTCTGGGTAATTTATCTTTGTATCGGGCTCGAAACAGGTCTGATCAAATTTGGGCGCCGTTGCCAGGGAGCACGGTTTAGTTTTCCTTTTTCTTGTGATTTTTATCGCAATTAATTTTATCTAGTCTTTAGGAACCCAAATTCCTTTAGACCTCTCTTGATTTTTCATCTTAGCTTTCAATCTTATGCCCAGATCTTCTAGACTAGGGACCCCTATCTCTTTAAACCCCGACCTAGAAAGAACTTTGCGTAGGAGACGAAAGCTATTCAACGAAATTTCAAAAGCTTCTGATACTTCAAGTTTAGATCGTATTCGTGAGAAATACTCAGATATTTTATCTAATCTTGAAGGAGAAGAAGATCCATTCTCTTCTCCATTCTCAAAAACCAATCAACTTTCAAGCAACACTCCATCTTCATCTTCACAAAAGAAAATGGTTCGACTTTCAGACCATTCCAACCCCACCACAGAAACACTTCCAAGGGGTATTACTACACCCCAAATAGCAGCCCAAAACTTTGAAATCAAACCTGCCTTCATTAACCTCATAGAAAGAAGCCAATTTAGTGGCAATGCCACAGAAGATCCCAACCTTCACATCCAAAACTTCTATGACTATTGCTCCACTATTAGACAAACTGAAGTCACCCAAGGGCAAATTACAGAGATGCTCTTCACATTCTCTTTGAGGGGTAAGGCAAAGTTGTGGATAGATAGCCTTGATAAGGTTACATTAGGTATCACCGATTGGGAGAGTTTAGCTCTTGCCTTCTACCAAAAGTACTTTCCTCCCGAAAAGACCGCTTTGTTAAGAAGTCAAATCACTGGTTTCCGACAAGGGGATGATGAGAGCCTATATGAAGCTTGGGAGAGGTACAAGGACTTGCAAAGGGAGTGTCCTCATCATGGGATAGATCCATGTCTCCTTGCCATCACATTCTATAATGGGTGTTATATAGAGTCCCGTCGAATCCTGGATTCTGCTAACACTGGAAGATTTGATCAAATTAATATTGAAATTGCTCACACTACCATTGAATCCATGGCAATTCACGATTCTCAATATAGAAATTCCCGCTCCATACCATCAAAATCTAAGCAAGAGGACCCCACTTTGACACTTTTACAAGCTCAAGTAGCCCTTCTCACACAAAAGCTAGAACAATTTCAATCCTCTACATTTCCAAAAAGTGACAATGGTGTAAGTAAACTTGAAGCCATGATGCTGCAATTGGCTCAAAGGCAAGACACCATGATAGCCCAAAACCAAATAAACATGTCTATCCTAGTTGTTGTTATTAACTCCATCTTAGATTTAGACATCGCCATGAGTGAGTAGTCACCTTTCTAGGGTGTAGGGTAGTCATGTTAGATTGATTAAAAGATGTTAATTTGATAAAAGAAATTGTGCTTTTAAAACATTGTGTCTATGCATGTTTGGACTATAACGATAGTTAACGATTTCTGGCGGAAAATCATTGACTACAATGGAATTCTTTTCCAAGGTAGATATACGTGAATTGAATAGACAAAGCATGACATGGTAGATTAGACCTAGTAAATTGCCTAAAATCCTACTAGACCATCTGATTTATGATTGTAATGAACACATCATTCTTACGAACTCACAATGAATTATTTGCATGTTCCATATCAAATTGCATCAATATGTTAATCTACATGTGTGAACCTACTTCCCTAGATGCTTTTCATTATTGTTAATTCATCAGTTGCTTTATTGCTTTCATCTTCAATTGCTTTTATTTTGTTTTCATTTATGCTTATTGTTAGTTTAGACATCATAATCCCAAAACCCAGATATTCGTCAGATAAGACCCAATTGCGAGACACTTCACATCTTCTAGGAAACACCATCTCCCTGAGGATCGACCCCTACTTCCCTAATTACATTAATTTGTTATTAGCCTAGTCTGGGTGATTTATCTTTGTATCGGGCTCGCGACAGGTCCGATCAAAGCTCTTTAGTCGAACACCTAATCCCGCCCATCTCGATAGCGGGCTATACTAATGATTAAGGAAATCGTTCGTATTTGATATGTTATCGATTATATGCTTGTAATTTAACACCCAACGTTTTAATCCTAGCATGTGAATTAGACTATGTTGGTGAACTTGTAATTAACATTTAATTATGTCGAAATTGGGAATTTAGAATTAATTACATACGAAAGGCAAAGAAATCATACAATTATAATGACTAAAATAAGATTACAACGATTAGAAAGCTTACAAAGGATTACGGTATCTACGTCCGAAATATACTCAAAACGGAGATTTGAAGAAAAGGAAAAGGTTTGAAAAACTAAATGACATATTAGGAGAGATAATACGATTAATAGTTAGTACATAATTAAAGCCAAAGACTACCAAGTAAAGTCCTTAATTTCTACCCATCTCTCATTTATTATTTCAAGGTCAAGTAATTTATGTTTAGGGTTCACATGTGTGCATCGGGAGCGTCTTAGGCTCTGATACCAACTGTGACAACCCTCGCGAATGCGGAAATAAAACATAACAAGCATGTGATTTATATAGCGGAAAATACGGTGTTTTTAGAACCATTTTACATGCAAGATAGAAATACGAGGAATGTCAAATAAATACAATCCAAAGTAGAATATACTACAAGAGACGAAGTCTCTCAAAATGTGATCAAGTAACAAAGTTATTAGCAACTAGCGAAAAATCGTCTAGAGGTGATTCATCCAGGCCAACGCCCGCTAGCTCACACCCGAACCCAAAATACAACAAGCAAAATCCATCCAAGCAAGCAACCTGTTCATCCATGAAAAACATGAACGCCACAGTCAGTGGGGAGTAACTCCGGGTTCTCCCACCCATATCACATTAAACGTACATAAACGGAAATATAAAAGTAGAAGCATGCATATATAAATATACATGTGAAATACAAGAAGGATATATAGGCAATTCAATATATATGAATATCGATACATGGAGTACAAAATCGTAACCATCATATTATAGAAAGACTCGGGGATGACACTCTTAGGCAACCATACACTCACTAGGGCTTGCATCTCACCGTTAGCGGCATAAGTTTGATAAGATTGAGACTCGACAAACAAACCATGCCAAGTCATCCAAAGATCATGAATAATCAATCATATAATCATCGAACCAAACGTACAATACGTTGACGACATCTCTCACGGTAAATGACACCCACTAGCACCGTGTTCATGCAAGTATGATTAAAAGGCATCCACGGGATAAAACATTTCCCTGAACGCATACACGATGCTACATTTCGTATATGTAGACTAATTTCCTCCTGGTAGGACGACGATATAAATACCCGGTCCTAGTCTAAACCTGGCCAGACTCTCGGA
Source organism: Heliosperma pusillum (assembly GCA_022085475.1). Taxonomy (NCBI): domain Eukaryota; kingdom Viridiplantae; phylum Streptophyta; class Magnoliopsida; order Caryophyllales; family Caryophyllaceae; genus Heliosperma; species Heliosperma pusillum. The sequence goes on from JAIUZE010006094.1 coordinate 12,443, forward strand.
ATAAACCATTTTCCGATTCGACAAGCGATGACATTTCGTATCCAAGACTCGGTCAATCAAAGACGCCGAGTACCCCAAATTCGGTCAACCTTCACGAAAGAGGCGGAAAAGAGCACAAGCCTCATAACAAGTGGTACCCTACATGCAATAACACCACCTCGCAAGTATACAACATTTGACGGCCGGGTCGATCAACGCAAATTGTTCGCCTCCCAACAACGTCGTCATATGCCCAATAACACATGCAATTATGCAGTAAGGATACACTCCCCGTTCCGACATTCCAGCCTTACGAACGTGGAGGTAGCCAAGGGAATGAGAGTACAAAGCACATAGAAAATTAGTGCTCAAACCGTAACATTTGTAAAACCGACTCAAAGTGGGACATGTCAAAAACCGTCACAAAACATGCGATACAAGCGAAGGGATTATCATATATTCGAAACATTAATATTTAAAGTCAACTTATAGAATCAAACCCGGAAGTCAACAAAAGTCAAAGTCAAACCCGAGACACGAGACCCAAACCCGACAATTGGAGTGGGCTACAAACAAATCATCAATGCAAGAAGACTAAGTCCAAAGGGTCAAGGAAAGTCAAGGCGGAACTAGAATTCAAAGGTTCAACTTTGGGAAAATCTGGCAGCAAGAAACGCTGCCAGCGCCAGGGAACGCTGCCAGCGTCCCACGACGCTGCCAGCGTCCCGGTCTCAGGCACGCGATCCTCATTTTTCAACTTGTCATCAACATACAACAATCATCATTCATCAACACAAACCATCAATTCTCATATCAATTAACAACTAACAACAACCATCATCAACAACACAATTCCTATGATTACTAACCTTATTCTAAATACGATTTCTAACATTGAAAACACATTAAAAACACGTAAATGATATCGAGTAACCCTTCATCGTTACCTTTACGCGTCTTCAAACGATTTCTAAGTCTTCCTCCACTAGATAGAAATCCTCATCGGGTTCTTGAATGTCTCCACTTAAACAAAGACGACAAAAGATGAATATAATTCACCTTTGAGAAAGACGGATAAATTGAAAAGTGAGAAAGACGGTAATTTTATTACCAATTAAGATAGAGGACGATGAGAGGGAAAGATTAAGACGAAATTTAGCGGATTTGAGTAAGTAATGAAGGAGTAGTGATGAATCCAAATTGATTCATAAATGGAGTTTAGGGTTTTGGTGGTTTGTATGAGGAAGAAGAGTAAGTGGAAATGAATGAGGGAGTTAGGTTATAAGGGTGAGTGAGTGGAGAAATATGGGGGAAAAAGCCCAAAAGCGCCTTAAGGCGTAACTCACACGGAATTTCGAGTAATGTCCGAAAACGAACTCGGATTTGCTAAATTAGACACGAAAACTAAGTCCTAGACTAAATCCAAAATTTCGCTGAAAAGTATCCGTATAATATTTTTAAATTACAAATAGGGTACATTTGCGGGTGTTACAGTTATGTAGCGTAGCACGTGTAGGTGCCGTGAGGTAGCCCTCTTTTTCCTGTTTTTTTTTCTTTTTGAATTTGCGTAGGATATTAAAAGGAATCTAGGCTAAATATAGGTGAGATATGGTAAGGATAAGATTAGGTAAATAAAAGATATGGTAAGATTATATTGTTGGGAATTTCGGTCAACATTGGAATTTTGGTCAATTTTGGAAACTGAATAAGATAGATTTTTGGCAAATATGTTGTCCATAACTCAACATTCATAAAATACATAATATCCAAAATATTCACGTAAAATATATAATATTAAGCACAAATATTCTAGCAAAGGAATACACGGACACAGTCATATAATCTCGTCTTATTCTAACCAGTCACGCAGGTTCATAAAATAAATATGACGAATTTAATTGCTACTGATTAAACCAATTTCCAACCGCAAAATCTCAAAACGTCTTCTCGCTAACGCCTTTGTTAAAATGTCAGCCCATTGATTTTCAGTACTACAAAATTCGAGTTTAATGTTGCCCTTTTCTACATGGTCGCGTAAAAAATGATGTCTAATGTCAATATGCTTAGTACGAGAATGCTGAGCTGGATTTTTAGAAATAATAATAGCACTCGTATTATCACAAAATACAGGCATGCAACCAACATTAACACCATAATCACATAGTTGTTGCTTTAACCAAAGTAATTGAGAACATACCAGTCCTGCAGCTATATATTCGGCTTCAGCAGTAGATAGCGCAACTGAATTTTGCTTCTTTGAGCCACAAGTTATTATGCATGGTCCAACAAACGTAGCGAATCCAGAGGTACTTTTTCTATCTAAAGAACATCTTGCATATTCTGCATCTGAATATCGTACTAGATCGAAATTACACTCAAGTGGATACCATATGTATAGATTAGATGTACCGATTAAATATCTCAAGATACGTTTAACTGCAATCATATGTGACTCTTTAGGACATGATTGAAATCTAGCACAGACACATACGCTAAACATAATGTCAGGTCTACTTGCAGTTAAATATAATAAAGAACCAATCATACCTCGATATGTAGTTTCATCGACACACTTACCATTTTCGTCTAAGGTCAAATTTTTATCAGTTACCATAGGTGTGTCCATTGGATGAGCGTTCTCCATACCGAATTTCCTGTTTAGCTACTTGACATACTTCTCTTGGTGAATCTTTGTACCTTCATTAGTTTGTTGAATTTGGAATCCTAGGAAGAATTTCAATTCTCCCATCATGCTCATTTCAAATTCTGAGGTCATTAGATCTGAAAAGTACTTGCACAATTTATTGTTAGTAAAACCAAAAATAATATTGTCTACATAAATTTGAGCAACAAGTAAATCAGACCCCTCGGATTTTAGAAATAGGGTTTTGTCGACAGATCCTCTTTTAAAATTATTTAGTAATAGAAATTTAGACAATCTGTCGTAACATGCCTTAGGCGCTTGTTTCAAACCATATAAAGCTTTATCTAGTTTAAAAACATGGTTTTCAAACTTGCTATTTAAAAATCCAGGAGATTGTTCAAGAAAAACCTCTTCTTCCAAATATCCGTTAAGAAAAGCAGTCTGAACGTCCATTTGGTACGGTTTCATTCCTTTATGAGCTGCGAAGGCGATAAGCAGACGAATAGCTTATAGTCTTGCTACGGGTGCAAAGGTCTCCTCATAATCAATCCCTTCTTGTTGATTATATCCTTGAACGACCAATCCAGCCTTGTTTCGAACTATAACTCATGAGTCATCCAATTTATTTCTGAATACCCTTCGAGTACCAATCACAGTTCGATTTGTAGGTCGTGGCACTAGATGCCAAACTTTATTTTGTTCGAACTGTTGAAGCTCTTCTTGCATTGCCACAATCCAGTCGGATTCTGCAAGTGCTTCTTTGATGTTGGTAGGCTCTATGGTAGACAGAAAAGAATAGAATGAACAAAAGTTATTTAATGTTCGTCTTGTTTGAACTCCCTTATTCAAAGTTCCTAGGATACTATCCATAGGATGAGAACTCTTATATTTCAATTTATTAGAGTTCCTAGTCTCATCATCATCTGATGAACTCCCTCTTTCCTCAAATGATTCAGAATCAAGATTGGTTCCTCCTGAGCTTGACTCCGGGGTTATAGCTAAAGTTGGTACAACTTTAGGTACAATATCTTGATATGGGTCCAATGTTATTATTAGAGCTAGTGTCCTCCACAGTTAGTGTGATAACGTGTATAAATCTCTTACAGGTTCACAGGGTATACATAGTATTCTTATCAGTTGATTAACGTTTATCGATAACGGTTGGCTTGCTAGAAGTTTGATGTTATTGTCATTTTAATGGCGGTGATCAACTGGTTTCTAAAAGTCACACCTAAAGGATGTGTTTGAGAGATATGATTATATGACAAATAAAATTATATTGATGCCTTATATGACTAAAAGTTTAGTTGATGTATATGACTAAAAGGTTAGTCGATGTAATGACGATACGATTATTTAATACGATTAAATAATACTAGCTGAGATGAATTAAATGTTAATTCGTAATTGAATATAAAATGTTATATCTAATTGATGTATATAATGTAATTATTTAATACGATTAAATAATGTAAGCTTAAACGAATTAAATGTCAATTCGTAATTAAATATAAACTGTTATATTTAATTAGCAAATTATAAAATATACGATATTTATAGTTGACGTATATATTATACGATATTGTCATAATAAATGATGTCAGACCGGTATTAATAAACCGTGATGCAGGAGCATACCTAGTAGAACGAACAAAGGAAGTCCTTATTATTCTTGACATTTCAAATTCATTTCCTTGACTTTAGAGCTAAATATCTCAGAATATAAAGATAATTTTGACGTGATTTCACTTGGAGATGAAAGTACATGATGTTAGCTTTCCAACAAGTGGTCACACGCTTTATTTGGATAAGTAACGAATGAGATATGATCGTTTTAAGTCGAGCTGTGCAAATCTTACGCGGGTGGCACATATGGACGGACATTCAACAATGAAAGGATTTGATCACAAGGTGGAAAAGATGGATGAAATAAGTACTTTCCTAAATAGAGATTTGTTATTATTTTACTAGTTTGAATAAAGGTAGTAATCTTATTTCCTAATCTGGAATGAGGTAATTATCATGTTATTTCCTAATTACTTCTAGTTAGTTTAAGGAAAGTAGTAGTAGTATAAATACTAAGCTTTGTAATCAATTTTAACAGACAATTGAGAATTGAATTCAAGTTATTACTTGTTTGTTCTTAATAGCTTGCGAGCTTTAAGTTCTATTATTTACTTCTTGCGAGAGGGAAATAATAACCATTCTTCCTTGCGAGGTTGAATTTGTGTTTGCTTGATATCTTGCGAGGTTGAGAGTTTACATACGAGTTGGTCAAGTTGTCTTGCGAGATCACTTGATTAATTCATATCTTTTATTTTTATTTGTTTCAACACATACAAAAACCCAAAAGAAAGTACAGTTAATTCCGCTGCAACATAAACACAGAAAACAAAATAAACAGTCCGTTTAATTGTTCAGTTTAAAACCGAGCAGTTTTACATCAAACCGCCTACAAGATGTTGTATGGACTTATTAATATGTGACAACATAAATGACAATAATAATACATACATATTTTATACATTAAAATGAAAATCTAACAACCTAAAAATAAGTAGAGAAAAAAAGAGTCCTCTCTTGACTCTACCACTGGTTGGATGGTTAGAGTGAGAGAAGATGAGATTGATATAAACTCTTCTTCTCTACATTCTCATCATGACTTTTTCACAAAATTATTATCCATAATATTGGTATTCATTCTAGCTCAAGAAAAGGCATTTCTCATAGCATCTTGGGTGCAACGATTAGGAGAATATCGATCTCGATATTTGTTCTTAGGCCATATTGCTAGGACCGGAGGTTGATTCTAATCTCTATGTTTTATATTATGCATTTCGTTTATGACTCGTATTTCATGTATTATAATTTCGTTATAATCCTAAAATTTCATGTTGAAATATACCGATATTTCCCACAAGTGGTATCAGAGCCAAGGCTACGAAATTATTTTATATGATTTTTCATAAATAATGAAATATTAAATTAAAAATTTTCTGAAATTTTTTTTAATGTTTCGGCTCAAAATTTTTCCGGTCGTGTATATTTTTTTTTTGATTTTTGTTTTCATTTTGATTTATTGATATTGTTGTTTTAAAATGTTAAGATGACAATATGATAAATTTGTAGATGTTTTAATTTAATAAGGATTAAATTAAAATGTAAGTGGAAATTGTTTTGAATGTTTATGAACATTTGTTTTTGCTATAAATTTTCGGCATACATGATGTTAAATTGTTGTTTTGCATCATGATTCATTAATTTTAATGATGTTCAAATCAATTATGATTAGTCGGAAGTTTAGATAATCGATTGAATCATGATTTAGATATTCTTTTTAAAATGTTAAATTGAATCATCTAGTTTATATCAATGTTTAATAATGATTAAATGTTGATAATTGTACCGATCTAGTAATATTAGCAACATCAAATTAAATGTTTATTTTGTATGTTTTATTTAAAAAAAATACCGTGGCTGCATTCATAAATTTTTTTTTTTTTGATTCGGGTTTTTTTTATTTTTGGCCGAATAATTTTTTTTATGCATTATGTTGATAATGTATGATTGTTGTTGTGAAAAAGTTCACAATTATTGGATACCCAATTATTTTAAAATGGTTTAAAATAATGTTGGATTAATTCATATTATACGATAATATGAATTAAAATTGGATTATGTTTGATTGGAATTATTCTGAGTAATTTACGAATTGTCACATAATTTTGATCATTTTAAATAGGTGGTTTAGATAAATTACTCAACATAATTAAGGAATTATGTCTTGAATGACTAATTTATTGTTGATGCATTTTATTTTGTTGAATGATTTGTTGAATGGTTTATTTACGTATTTTTGCAATTGGTTGTAATTTTTATTACCTAGTGTGGATCTTGATGTAATTTTGAGATCTCGAATCTCCTTTTGTTTTCTTTGAAATTATGTTTTTAAATTAGAATGTAAATAGGTTTATATTTTGTAATTTATTAAATGTAATTTGAGAAGACTAAAGATGGAGATCGGATTGCTCACTCCCGCTACATGGACCAAGATGGAACATCAAGACAAGCTTTTCGGGTCCAATTATGGATGGATTCCAAAGTTGTATTTTGTTCATTTTGTTAGATAGGCCACACTAGGACTTTGTAATTTTACGTATTTTTCGTTTTTGCTGCTTTTTTTCACATGATAGTTATTGCATCATATTCCGCCTAAAACAAACCACCTACTAAAATGCATGAAAATTGACTCATATAGTTTGGATGTTAGTTATCATGGACATAAAGATGTCACACGAATTTTAAGCCATCATCTTAGTTTATTCATTCTCGCATGCTAGATATTCGTTCACTTAAAATGAGTTAAAATAAAGTTGATGGGATCTTCCTCTAAAACCTAAAATTGAGACTAGTCTTTATAGGACAAACTACTATGAGTCCTTTCTTCGTCGGTAGGCATATAGGACCTTACTCTCCATATGACCCCTTCTACGTTGGGTAAGTAGTATATGTTGACTTATTTTACCTCAACATTATAATCCGAAGAGTTTCTCGCGATTATGATGGCCTAAAGATAGAAATTTATCGACCAAGAATTCTAAAGGTAGAATTAGCCAAGAAGTTGGCTTATCAATTTACAGATAAGTGAGTCTTGGAATCATTTATATAATTCTTGAGGGCGGTCAATTGTATAAATGCTTGAGTCTTCGCATTAAACAAGTTTTGCACTAGACTTAATTCATATCGATGAGTATGCTTATTATGTTTTTCTTCTTTTTCGCAGTGTAGAATTCGTTTTATATTGATAATACTGCTTATAACAAATGGCTGGCCATAATGATGTCCATATGCCAAGTGCCACACTCGCACGCGAGTCCTGGCTTAAAACTTTCATGGACCACATGAATCAGTCCACGCGACTGAAGAATGACAGGTCCAACTTTGCGGACAGGGAGGCGGCATTATGGAATGCAGCCATTGCTGACTGCAAGCTCAAGTACTTGACTGAGCCAATACCGCCAAACCCAGGCCCCAATGCGAGAGCTAACGAGTCACTTGCTTATAGTGACTTTGTTATGGAAGCGGGTGCGATAAAGAACGTACTCATCTTTGCAATGGAAATCAATTTGCAAAGACGCTTCATTGCCCAAGGTGCAAATAAGATTTTCACCACGCTCACTAACGAATTATCAAAAGCACCGAGAATCGTTACTTATGAGCATACCTGTCGCTTCTTTGAGACGAAACTCCAGAAGGGCCAACCGATTAGCCCACACATTCTTGATATGATTGAGAATGTCGAGAAACTGGAGGCACTTGATTGCAAAATCAGTGAGAGCATAGTCATTGACCGTATGCTTCATTCACTTCATGATGGTTTTGCCCTTTTCAGGCAAATTACTACATGAATGACATGAGGAAAAGTCCTCATGAGCTACACTCACTTCTCGTACAGACCGAGAAGGATCTGAAATTGAGTGGGAGCATGAAGCAAGATGTTCTCATGATTTCCAACAAGAACAAAGGTAAGGGCAAGGCTCACGGCGACCTAAATGTAGGGAAGCCAAAGTTTAAGAAGTCAAGAAAGGGTAAGAGTGGGCCTGGTGAGACTAGTGGCTCACAAGGCAAGGCGAAGAGCAAGGAAAGTGATATTGAGTGCCACCATTGCCACAAGACTGGGCATTGGAGGAGGAACTGTCCCATGTACCGTGAGGACATAAAAGCAGGCCGCGTCACTCCTGTTGGTATGTCATCTTATATTCATATGATTGAGATTAACCATGCAAGTTTGGGAACTTGGGTACTTGATATAGGTTGTGGTTCTCATCTGTGTAATCATTTGCAGGGCCTAAAAAACATCACACCTCTCGCAAAGGGTGATGTGGACCTGCGAGTCGGGAATGGAGCAAGAGTTGCTGCAGTCTCAATGGGAACATATGTAATCCAACTTCCGAGTGGATTTGAGTTGTATTTATATATCTGTTACTATGTACCCAGTTTATCTAAGAACATTATTTCTGTTTCCGTACTTGATAAAGACGGTTTTTCATTTATAATTAAAGACACTAGTTGTATTTTCTCTTTGAATGAAATGGTTTATGGCAAATCAGTTTCCATGAATGGCATTTATATCTTAGATCAAACCACAAACATATTACATGTGAATAATAAGAAAGTAAAGGTTGGTGACAAAGATCAAACTTATCTATGGCACTGTCGTATGGGACACATAAATGAAAAACGTGTAAAGAAGCTCATTGAGAATGGGACTATCTCCCCATTTGATTACGAATCATTTGGCACGTGTGAATCATGTATTATCGGCAAAATGACTCGAATTTCCTTCAAAGATGTTGGAATGCGTGCTAATGACCTATTAGGACTCATACATACTGATGTATGTGGACCTATGTCAATAACCGCAAGAGACGGCTATAGATATTTTATAACTTTCACGGATGATTTGAGGAGATACGGATATGTCTACTTAATGAACCATAAAAGTGAAACCTTTGAAAAGTTCTAGAAATTCTAGAATAAGGTTGAGAACCAACTGCAAAGAAAGATTAAAGCACTTCGATCAGATCGTGGTGGCGAATATCTTTCAAATGAGTTTGATAACCACCTTAAAGACTGTAGCATAGTATTACAGTTAACTCCACTTGGAACACCTCAATTAAATGGTGTGTCCGAACGGAGAAATAGAACATTACTTGATATGGTTCTATCCATGATGAGTCACACGATAGTACCTGATTCACTATGGGGTTTTGCTCTTTTGTTAGCTGCTCTTATACTTAACCGAAGTCTGTCTAAAGCTGTACACAAGACTCCATATGAGATATGGAAGGGAACGGTCCCTAACTTGTCCTTTATTCGGGTTTGGGGCTGCGAGGCTTATGTCAAGTGGAGACAAGAGGATAAGCTCGGTCCGCGATCGGTCAAGACATACTTTATTGGTTATTCAAAAGGAATGTTTGGTCATTACTTCTATTCGCCTACCGAAAATCGAGTTTTTGTTGCGGCTAGTGTGAAGTTCTTAGAGAAAGAGTTTCTCGAGAACAAGTAAAGTAATAGAACCTTCGATCTGTCGGAGATTCAAGAACCAACAACCGAGCAACCGATGGAGGAAGATGTTTCTTCAACTTCTGCTACGGTTAATATTCCTCAGAAACCTAGGAGGTCGAGTAGAGTCTCCAATCCTCCAGACAGATACATTGGTATGGTCGAGGAGAATGATAGAGATGACATTTTGCTCCTAGAGAGTAACGAACCCGCTACCTATAAAGGTGCTATGACCTGTTCCGACTCTAAGCTATGGCGTGAAGCCATGCAATCCGAGATGGACTCCATGTATGGGAATGACGTATGGGATCCTTGATTTGCCTGATAAGGAACGACCTCTTCAGTGCAAATGGCTTTATAAGATAAAGCATTCTGTAAAAGAACAACCAGACACCTATAAGGCACGACTAGTGGCAAAAGGTTTCACTCAAGTGCAAGGATTGCATTATGATGAAATTTTTGCACCCGTAGTTATGCTGCGTTCCATTCGGATAATCTTAGCGATTGCCGCTTTTCATGACTATGAAATTTGGCAGATGGATGTGAAAACCGGCTTCTTAAACGGTTATTTGGAGGAGGAATTGTACATGGTACAACCCGAAGTTTCATTGAACCTAAAAATCCTAAGAAAGTGTGCAGGCTTAAGCGTTCCATTTATGGACTTAAGCAAGCTTCTCGGAGTTGGAATCCTCGTTTCGACCAGGTGATAAAAGAGAATGCTTTCACTCGATTGGTCGACGAACCATGCTTGTATGTCAAGTCGAGTGGGAGTAATATTGTCTTCTTGATATTGTATGTCGATGACATACTCTTGATTGGGAATGACATTCCTCTCTTATCTTCGGTAAAAGTATGGTTAAAGAACCATTTCCAGATGAAAGATCTGGGTGAGGCACAACGCATATTGGGGATCCGTATGTATAGAGATAGATCACGACGGATGTTATCACTTAGTCAGGAGTCTTATATAGATAAGATTCTTGAAAGGTTCAGCAAGACCAACTCCAAGAAAGGGTACCTTCCAATGACTTATGGGATGCATTTGAGTAAAACTCAGGCACCCAAGACATCGTAAGAGGTCGAACGCATGAGTCGTGTTCCTTATGCATCAGCCATAGGATCGATCATGTATGCCATGATATGCACACGTCCAGATGTGGCATATGCATTGAGTATGACGAGTCGGTACCAAGGCAATCCAGGTGAAACACACTGGATGGCTGTTAAAAACATCCTTAAGTACTTACGAAAGACTAAGGATTGGGTATTGACTTATGGAGGAGATACTAAGCTATGTGCAATCGGTTACGCGGATGCTAGCTTCCAAACGGATCGAGATGACTCGAAATCTCAGTCTGGATTCGTCTTTACTCTTAGTGGCGCTGCGGTCAGTTGGAAAAGTTCCAAACAAAGTGTTATAGCAGATTCTACAACTTAGTCCGAGTACTATACCGCTTCGGAAGCTGCAAAGGAAGCTATATGGATGCGTCAGTTTTTACAAGGACTAACCGTAGTTCCTAGTTCGAATGACCCAATCACCATCTATTGTGATAATAGAGGTGCCATCTTCCAAGCTAAGGAGCCTAAGTCTAGCAACAAGTCTAGACATGTACTTTGTAAGGCTCACATGATCTAAGATTACGTGGAGCAAAAGGAGATAGTGATAGACAAGATTGTTTCTGTGACACCCTCAAATTTGCGGAAAGAAAAAAAATAATTTAAATAAATAAAGATGAGAATACGTTTCTAATAGGTTCACTTTAGTGAAAATCGGTACATTTTAAAACCGGAACCTACTATTAAATATATTCATCATAAGAAGGTGTCTTAAATAAAAAGGTTCATAACAAATAGGGAAATAATATTATACAATAAAAAGTATCTGAAACGGCGAGACATATCTCCGTATAAAATACATAAAATAAAAGAGTGTATAATAATACACAATCTAAGAACCGAATATAGGTCCAAGGTAAATACTTCGCTCGCTAGCTCGTCAATGTACCCAATGTATGCATCACAAACCTGCCAACCGCATTAAATATAAACACGGAAGCCACAGTCAGTGGGGAGTAACTCCGATTTCTCCCAGCCACGAAATGTCGAGTTTAATTAAACATGAATAACATAAAAGCAATGTATATGGAAAATACAAAACCTTAACATATATGATATGCTTTTCATGTTATGAAACAATTAACTAACATATAACCTATCATGTGAAAGCTATCATGTGAATCCGTTATCAATCTATAATACGAGGTAGGGGAGCTGGTATGCTA
>JAIUZE010006096.1:0-35505 GCA_022085475.1 Heliosperma pusillum
TTCGAACGCTAACGATATACACAGTATTTTCTTACCCGTTGGATGGGGATTTGCGAGTTTGGATGCTGGTATAATCAACTTTTTGCCTTCAATTTTTATGCATTTTAACATACTTTACTGTTTGTTAATTTTAGGTTAAACTTCGAGGTGAATTTTGTATTTTGATTGTTCGATTGTTAATATCCGTCAATTTTAATTGAATGTGGCGTAATCTAAGATTTGGAATGAAAAAAATAACGTAGATACTACTAGATAGAGTTTAGGAAACTCACATTAAGCAAAATTTATCTCTTAAATCAACTTATTTATGCATTTTACTTTCAGAACTCCGCATAATTAGCCCTTACTATGTTATTAACACTTACTCTGTTAATTTTGAGACGAAGCGAGATGATTGTGTGAATATTGTGTAAACACTTGTGAAATGATATCGTCATTGTTCGATTGTTGATATCCGTCAATTTTAGTCGAATGTTGTGTAATCTCAGATTTGAAATATTAACAATGTTTTCAACGAAATTAAGTAAATACTATATAGAGCGTAGCAAACTGACATTAAGCCAAATTTATGTTATAAAGCAACTTATTTATGCATTTTTGTTTAACATCTCTAATTTCGAGACGAAGCGCCATGATTGCGTGAATTTTTGCGTACACTAATTGTTTGATTGTTTCATATCTGTCAATTTTAGTCAAATACTAGATTTCATGCCCGTGCGATGCACGGGTCTACGTTAATGTATTTTTCATAATTTTCCTATATTCATTAACTTATAAAATAAACTTTTGATAATAGAGTATACTCTGTAATTTTTAAGAAAATAATATTGATATATTGATTCAATTTCTATTTTAAAAATATTATATCAACTTTGTCATGACTCGAGTTATATTTGATCTATATTATGACGCAAAAAATAATCTAAGGTACTTAAGAATTAACCTTTCTAAGACAATGTTTAATAGACTCAAAAGATTTTGGATTGTCACCCCCTATGGTAATTGTACGATATGAGGAAATTCTAATATTTATAGGTATTAGTATATTCACCACACCTACATTATTTTTCAAGAATTACACCAAGTATATGCAAATAATATGAGATTCTATATTGTAATGATAGCATTTTTTTTTACTACTTATCTAATTATATTATTTTCATAATTAATCCTAAATTTTAAGATCTCTCTAAAACAATATTTGAGAGACTTAAACGATTTTGGGTTGATATCTAAGTTCCAAGAACGGCTCCTATTTATAATCGCATTATCACCCCAAATTATGATATTTCTCCGATGTGGGACAATTCCTCTATTTATATGTAGTATATTCACCACACTTACATTATTTTTCAATGTGGTACAAATAACATATTTAGTAACACCATTAAAATTATTATATATGATACTCTCTTAAATTATTATTTATGATACTTTACTAAATTAATTTTGATGATGTAAATTTCATTAAGGTGGAGATAATAATACAAACTTTTAAGAGCTCTATAAGATAATACTTAAGAAATTTAAAAGATTTTGGGTGAATATCTAAGTTCGAAAGATGACTCATTTTCACAATATTTTTTTTGTGAAATGAAATGTAAAAGTTTTTATATAAAAATTATAAACACCACTTGAATATAATATAGGAAATGTATATTGAGAGAAATAAAATATTTTTCACTTTATTTTATGATACTTTCCTAAATAAATATTTGATAAGGTAAGTTTCACTAATGTGGATAAAAACTTTAATTTTAAGAGCTATCTAAAACAATATTTAAGATACTTAAAAGATTTTGGGTTGATATCTAAGTTCCAATTATGAATCTTATTTATAATTATATGATCACCTCACCTTATAATAATTTTCCAATGTGGGACAAATATACTATTTATACGTATTATATTTAATACACTTGTATTATATTTCAGTGTGGAAAAAATAACTTATTAAGTTGTACACCATCAAAATTATTACTTATATAGTACTTTCCTAAATTTTCTAAATTAAGTTTGATGATGCAAATTTCACTATTATGGAGATCATAATACAAACTTGTAAGAGTTCATTATGACATTACATAAGAGACTAAAATGACTCATAATTATAATCATATTTATGTCACTCCACCTCATGATATTTTCCGATATGAGATAATTTTACAATTTACACTTAGTATATATATTTATCCAAATACATTATTCTTCAATGTGGGACTAATAACACATTAAGTAGTTTATCATCAAAATTATTATTTATGATACTTTCCTAAATTAATTTTTAACGATGTATATTTCACTATTGTGACGATTATAATACAAATTTTTAAGAACTCTCCAACACAATACTTAAGAAACTTAAAAAATTGCTGCTTTGTACCTAAGTTCAATGATAACTACTATTTATAATCATAAGATCTTCCTATGTTATAGTAATTTTCTGATGTGGGACAATCTACTATTTATAGGTAATATATTCACCACATATACATTATTATTCAATGTGGAACTAATAACAAACTAAGTAGTACACCATCTTTTTCTATATAATATTTATTTCTTAACTATTACTAAACTATTATATTAATATGAATAATAATAAAAAATTAAAAGTCATTTATTAACAATATAAAAAAATAGTTTAAAATCTCGTGCGTTGATCATATTTATGATCACTCCACCTTATGATAATTTTTCAATGTGGGACAGTTTTACAATTTATACGTAATATATTTACCACATCTACATCTACATTATTTTTCAAAGTGAGACAAATAATATATTAAGTAACATACTAAGAATTAAGTTAAGTATGTGCAAGTAATATAAGATTCTATACTGTAATGGTAACATTTTTTTTTATCACGAATCTAATTATTTTATTTTCATAATCAATACAAACTTGTAAGAGCTCTCTAAACAATATTTGAGAAACTTAAACGATTTTGGGTTGATATCTAAGTTTTAAGGACGACTCTTATCTATAATCACATGATCACCCAGCTTATGATATTTTTCCAATGTGGGACAAATTTTCTATTTATTCATAGTATATTCACCACACTTATATTATTTTTCAATGTGAGGCAAATAACTACACATTAAAATTATTACTTATAATACTTTATTAAATTATTATTTATGATACTTTCTTAAATTATTATTTATGATTCTTTCCTAAATTAATTTTGATGATGAAAATTTCATTAAGGTGGAGATCATAATATAAACTTTTAACTCTGTAAGACAATACTTAAGAGATCTTTGTAATGAAGCTTGCAGCTTTAACTCCCGGATTTGTCGGGACTGACATTGCAAATGTGTGTAATGAGGCTGCATTAACTGCTGCAAGGAATGAAGGAACAGTGGTAACAATGCAACATTTTGAATCAGTTATAGACAGGGTTATTGACGGCTTAGAGAAGAAAAACAAGGTATTCCTCCTGTTATATATATGGCCTTAATCTTTTGTACGAGTCTGTCTCATATAAGTTTTTTTTTTATGTAACTTGCATGACATTAGGCATTTAGGTGGCCGAGCGGCTGAACAGGTATCAATTTTTTCCGTCCCAAATATGATAAATTTGCTTCCTTCATTAGTCTTCTGAGTTTTGTGTTCCGTCTTAAACTCTGATATACTCATTACGATTCTTTGTTGTCTTGAAGAACGGAGTAGTAACTAATGTGTCGGGGGACTGAGGGAGTAGTAACTGAGGTGATCAAGCTCTTATTAGCTAGAGAACTCGTACTGGATCTTTCAATATGACTAGTGGTATTCTTGTTGACAGGTTTTGTTGGGCAAAATCTCAACTGGTGCCCAAAATGACCTGGAAAGGATCACCAAAATGACATACGCTCAAGTCGCGGTCTATGAATTCAGTGAAAAAGTGGGTCTCCTCTCGTTCCCTCAAAGGGAGGACGGGTTTGAAATATCGAAACCCTATAGCAACAAAACGGCCTAGAGAAAGAAGTCTTATCAACAGACTCTTCAGAGAGTGTGTTCACAAGGCTTATCAACGGACTCTTCAATTAGTCAAGGAGCAAAAGGAAAAAGTGGCTAAAATAGCGAAAGTACTACTCGAGAAAGAGGTCTTACACCCTTGGAGAACAGCCTTTCAAGCCCGCAGAACTTACCAACTATCACTGATTCAAGCAAGGTTTCCAGCACGAAGACAACAAGACTAACCCGGTGGCTGAGGACGAGGGATCTCCCATTGCTCCGGATGTCAAAGGTAGGACTGTAAATAAACATAACCAGCTCGTCGAGCCTTTGGAGTTGGCTCGGTCATTCAAATCCTAGCCGACCCCGAGCACAATAAGGCATGGAAGCTCTTTTGAGCTTGATTTGAAGATGATGAAAAGAAAATAACGACAAACGAGCTCGATTAGAGCTTAGGCCGAGCTTGAGCTTTAGTATTTCGAACTCAACAACACCAAGCTGAGGCTTATCTACTTTTTTAATGCATACTTCATTTGATAAATCTTAATTTAACAAGTTTCTCAGTTTTACAGTTTATAATATCATATGAACAATAATTGACCTTCCAAATTACGAAATATTTTATTAATAGTGAGTGTATGTTAATTAAATATTTTATACATTGTATTTAAAAATACTTTGTAGTTAAAACTAAAAACATTATACATTTATACTCCGTATTCAATAAAGTTCAATCTATTTTATTTAGGTAAAATATTAAACATTATTTATTATTTTTTCAGTTAAAAATAGAAATAATTTAATATTTTTCAAATCTTAACCTTTTAGATTTAAATTTTAAGTTTTAAAATTACCATTTTAATTATAAGTAGGTGATATTGTGATAGTTAGTATGCATGAATCATGATCAATGTTTTATAAATAAGGTATATAATATTTATTGCAGGATAATTTATTAAAGGAAAAAAGATATATTTTGTTTTTTTTCATATGTAATTTATTGCGCAAATGTCTTGGATATCATTATTTTTGTAGTGTATTTTTTTTATGAATGAAATGTCACGGACTCACAGTGCACATACGATCTCATTATTACGTTATTTATGCCCACTTGACCTCGTGATTTGTATTCGCCGGAACGATACTGGTGGGAATGTGGGATACTAAGGATTTTGAACTTGGGAGTTTTTAATGTGTGAAGTAATGCTGGCCGGAAAGGTGCGTCGTATTGTTGTCAGAGTCGGAGAAAATAAGTGATGACGGGGAATAGATCATAAGACTTGTCGCCGGCGGTGTTTTGTGGCCAGAGTAGTCGCTGTGATGGTGTGTAATTATGGGCGGCTTGGGTATGGTGATGGTGGCTGTGGTTGGTGGTGGATACATCTAGTACTGTTACTAGATACATGTCTGAATACTACTAGATACATCGATGTATATGTAATTCTGTATTAACAGGCCTATCCGAGAGTAGATAAAATGTGTATCTTAGTACGTACGGTTCGTATTGAATTCAAGTTCGTACAATTCGTATAATATCTAAAACTAGTTTTACCCCCGTGCAAATTGCACGGGTTTGTTTTTCGAAAATTGTTTTTTTATCATATATTTAAATAAATAAATAATAATGTTAACATTTGGAATTCACAGGCGCAAACATAAAATAATTCATATAAAATATTAAACCCGATACATTAACACTCTTGTATCAAACATGAAATAAGTATTAAAAAAATAATTAAAACATTCTAAATAACATTATGAATTAAAAAATTATATAAAAAATCCTACTACTATTAAAGCACAAACATTTCAAGCATTTTTGTGCACCCACGTCACTACAACAAGTCTCATTTTCTTTCTTTTTTAGTGACCCCACCACTAACAATCCACTCCCTTCATTTTCTTTTTTCATTTTTTTCATTTTTTCATTTTTCAAAGCTAAAAGATGGTTTTCATATCTCAATTTGTATATTTGTATGATTTACATTACAAATTTACATTACAATTTATCCAAATGAGTCAAAATAAAAAAAAATTAGTACTTCCATATTTTCATCCTTTATATATATAATTGTAACAAAGCATGATTTTGTCTAAAATAGAACTAATCAAACAATGTTAGCAAAATACTCAGTATGTATATATTTCATAATATACCAACTTTAAAATAAAGAAACTTCTAAATAAAAACTGTGAAAACATTAACGGAGATATCCAAATTCTGAAAATCAACATTTTTACAATGATTGGTATGATTTGAAAAACCAAATTTAAATTGATATGATATGCTACGGAGTATGAAATTTAAATTGATATGATTTGAAAACCCAAAAAAAAAAAAAAAAATATCATAACTTTGAGAAAAAAATGTCGGTAAAAAAATAAACTAAAAACCTATAAAAACAAATTCCCAATGCTTTCAAAAAATCAAGTTGGGGAAAAATGAAGCTTGAACAGTTTAAATAAATATTTATAAGTGCATGTAGTGAATATGGAGATTTTAAGCCAAAAAAAAAAACCAAAACTAAATGAAACAATTGTAGGATGATAAGATCTGAAGTTTTAGTTAAATATTATACCCGAGATTAATCAATTAAAATCCATGAACTAAGTGAAAACAAGATAGATCTGTCCCAACAATGGATTGAAATAAATAGTTATGTGATTTATGTACTTTTTAAGAATGAGGGTGCAGCAAGGGGAAAGGGTTCTCCATGAACATGTGATTGGTGAAAGTGACGGCACAAATTTTGACAGTGAGTACTCCAAATGAGGTTAAATGGGACTATGTTTGGTAATAGACGAGTTGGGCTTGGTAATATGTAGGTTGTGTTAATATTGTTGCCAACCAAGAATAGAAAAAATGTGAAAGCCTAATTATAACTTGGGTCTGTTATGTTTTTATAATTTTCAAATATCATCAACGCTTTAAAAAAAGCATTGAAGTATTAAACATAATTATAACAGTATGTATTGCTTAAGACGTGTATTATCCGTCTAAAGCTTAAGACGGGTCAAATACTATCAAGTGGTGGTAATAAAGACAAAAAATTTGGTATTTTCTAAACAACAAGTGGGGGTGATTTGGTATGTATTTGACCCGTCTAAGCTTAAGACGGATAGTCATCGTCTGAAATGAGAATTTGTCTAATTACAACTCTCTACTATTTTTTGTTAAACAATAAACTAGATAATAAAAGTATGATTTTTCAAAAAAAAAAAATTGAATTAGCGGAATATGTCATATGAGATCTATTACGCAATTAAGCAACCTATTAGCAAGTAACTCCAAATGAGGATACTTATCAGAGTATTTATTTACCTTTTTATTTATAACATGATATTTAATATATGTGGCCGTATATTTAAAAATCACTAGATGAATAAATAAAAGTAAATATTTTTACCCTCTATCATTTTCAATCAACAAGTCTCTTTACAATGCATCTAATTAAAATAATTTTATAGTATTCAGATGGAAAAATAAGTGTACCACCATTATAAACTACTTCCTTCATTCTTTTATTTTTTGTGATGAGGGAACCCGTAACTGCTATATTCGGTTCCCATTAGGTAAACCCTCAGATATATAATAATCTACAAACCACGTCTACCAGGTAAGCGACCCAAAATGACAGACTCTAAGTCTAGAAAGCATAAACTAATTTCATAAATATTCCACAAGATTACTTTTCAGAAGATTAGAAACTGAGTCCTTTGCAAATTTCACCCATTTTAACCACTCCCTCCACTCAATCTAATTATCCCCATTTTTCATAATGTTTGTCCAAAAATAATTGTCCTTTCTAAATTTAATAAGAATAAAGTTGATTATCCAAATCCAAAAGTAACCTATATTCAACTACTCTTTTTGCCCAGGTCATTTGTTTACCTTTAATTTTAACACAACGACGTAGAAAAGAGATCGAAAGAGACCAGTCATTGGTAGATAAATGGATAAAAAATTACTTTTTTCTTAAGAATTAACACTTATAAATACTTAATTGAAATATAATTTAGTAAACCAAAATCTTAATATGACGGGATACAAAACTTACATGATATAGATTTTTTAAATTTCTTTTGAAGTTAACCGTGCTTATAAAAGCATACCCATGCACTGACAGCTATTATAAAATCATACCCGTGCAATTTTGCACGGGGTTAAAACTAGTTGAGTTTTATAATTACTCATTAGAAATGATGTAAGTACTGATATGATTAAAGCGATAATAAAAAACTTGATTTATTTTTTAGACAAATTATATATATCAGTTGTAAGACGGTTAGCATACAACAGCTCTGACCTGCTTCTGAGCATGTTCTAGCGCGACTCAGCTGACTTATTTCCGACATGACCAATATTATAAATTAACCCGTTTGATTGTGTTAAAATTAAATAAACTATATTTTAATAAAGTGAATATTTAATAAATCGATAGTTTCTCACCAATTAGTATTCACTTAATTAAACTATAATTTAATTTGATGATTTTTTTTAATTATAATTTTGCAAAATGGCCTGGTATTGTTATAAATATATTATATAATTTAATTGATAAGTATATCTATATTATTATTAATATTATTTTCCAGTAAAACTGACATGACTAATAAACACCAATTTACGATTATATCATACTTCAATTGAAGGATAGTATTTTTAGTTACATGAGAATTTTCTTACTAATTTGTGTAAAAGTGGGGAAAATAATATATAAAATGAATTTTTAATTTATATTTGGTAAAAAATTAATGATCCTAAAACAAACGTGTACTAAATTTTCATTGGAATTATTCGTAAATATGGAAATAAAAAATTTACTGCATAAATCATTTTGGCAATCTCCCCTTAATATAAAAGCTGAGTTTTTTTCAGCCTTCCTACTGGCTGAAAAAAACTCACTTTTCCCACATTTTTCTAGGCAAGTGGGACCCATACGTTTTCAATAACATTTATTTACTCTCTCTCAGACTCATACTAACTATCTTACTTTCATTAGTACATATATAATATAATTATATAATATGATAACCTATTATATAATATGACTTATATAATAATAATAATTAAGTCCGTCAATATTTAATATATATACTAAACAAAAAAAAGACGGTAACATAATATAAAATAAATGTTAAGTATTCAGTAATTTGAATAAATACAATTTACTTCCAATAAAACAAAAAAATAACATGGAAAAATAAAGTAATTTGATCATAAATTTATAATAGCCAATTATTTATTTAAAATAAAAAATTATCATAAGAATTAGTAAAATAAAAAGACTTAATGAAAAATAGAAATAAAATTTCTCATACTAAAAATATGAATATAAGAAACGTAAAAAAAATTTAAAAAAAGAAGAAAAAAATGCTTAAAAGATAGAAATCGATCAAAAATAAAAATATGTGTAGAAAAAAATTCATGGATAGCTATCAACATTAATAAAAATAAATATAATATCACCAAACATCAAAATTAGATGGGGTACTTAAACTTTGTCCTACTCCGTATAAGTGTATAACCCATTAAAATCGTTCGAAAAGAATGAACTGAAATTGATAGTTTAAGTTGAACCAAGTTGGACTAAGGGAGTACAAAAAGAGTCGGTTGTGGGCATGTGGCGGATAGTAACCGTGTGGCGGATAGTCATTTTTGGCAATTTTTGTTGGGCTAAGTGAATTGAACAAACTCATACAGAGTATTTAACTGTATGATAAGTCGTATAACATTATATTACATTACTACCATCACAAATTCTTAGTGAAAAAGGAACTATCCGTCTTAACCTTAAGGCGGGTCAAATAACGTCATTTGCATATATAATAACGTAATATTTGCAAGCTATTTGAGCCGTTTTAACTTAAGACGGATATATCCATAATAAGAGAGACTTATTGACCTACACCTAACATAGCCTATGAATATGATACTTCTTTATTTAACAATTCCAATTTGTATGAGATTGATTCTACCAATTTTATATGAGTAATGTTTAAGGGTCTGGTGTACTTTAACAACCCAAAAAGTAGGCCCGCAATTTGTGCTTAAGCAATAAGGTTATGGATACTTTTCAGTAGAAGCTTAAGTTTTTAATATGGGAATTTTTGTTCCGAGTCTATTTTGAAATTCCGCGTTTCGTATTTGGAATTTTTGAGAGATTTCATGAAAAGACCAGTTGTTTGGTCATCTTGGACTTTTCTTGACTTTTAAATCGTCTTTGACTTTTCGCTTGGAACTTTTTAAAGTCGTCATTTACTTTTTTATTATTTTTAAGTCCGTCTTAACCTTTCTGAACTTTTAAGCGCATTTTGACTTTTTCCTTTCCGACTTTTTAGTCAACTTTGACTTTCGTTGACTTTTCACGACTCGCTTCGTAAATTTAAAGACCGAAATTTTTATTTGAAAAATAATAAATTTAATTATTTTTATAAAGATTTATTATGATTTATCATAATTTAATATAATTATTTTGAATTTATTTGGAATTTAAAGAATAACTTATACGGTGTTTAACCAATCGTCATTTTACTATTCCCGACGCATCGTAAAGCGCGCAACAAAAGCGAAACTCGACTTTGGCATGAGTCACGCGGCCATGTCATCGTTTTCCACTCACGATTGGATATTTTAATTGATTCGATTAAAATAATACAAATATCTTAGATATTTGTTACTTTATCGATCCGTCAACGGAGATTACGCAAATTGAGCAAAAACAGACCCGGCAAGCACAAAACCACACGGCTGAAATTCCTCTCTAATAGCCTTGATATTTTGATTATTTTTGATTACAATATCATAATATCTAGATCACTATTTACTTTATCGATCAATTAACGAAAATTACGCAAAACGCTCGAAATCAGACCGATTTCTTCATCATTTCACACGGCCCAAAAGTCCTCTAATAGGACTTGATATTTCATTTCTTTTCATTACAATATCATAGTATCTTGATATTTGTGTAATTAACTTTATCGTTAATTATATTTAATCGTTTACCGTAAAACAATTATTAAACGCGAGTCAATTACGGAACAACAATTTCAAAACTCGACACCTTTATGTGGCTATAATTACACGGCTCCCACACTCCCATATGACTCACAAACAACTTTTCATTTTACAACAAATCAAAATAAGATCAAAACATCACTTTATTCAATCGTTCTTCGTGTTCTTCGTCGTTCATCTTGTGTTCTTCATCGTTCTTGAGCAAAACCTCCATAACTCCTTCATTTCTTAATTAAATCCTTCCTTACTTATATTTCTAGACTCTCCTCTTCGCTCTCCACCTTCACGTATGTTTTTATTTCAATTCCGTCAAGATCGTTTCAACACTTTAATTATGGAAAATTTAGTTTAAGTTCTAATAATTGTTTTCTTGTTATTTCTTATAGGGGAAGACTTTGAGGACGAATTTGGAGACTATTATATATTGGGTGAAGATTAGTAGAGGGTTTTCTTAATTATTACTTCTTATTATTATTTTGTGCTAAGTGGATTTTGCTAGCTAAGTAACATTTCCGATTTACTCGACGAAATAATGTCACATATCTTAGGTTTTAGTTTATGTTCATATTATGTTTATTTAGGATTTGAGTTAGTAGTATAGCCTTAAGTTTTATTTATTTGGTTTTTTTGGTTCATCTTTATTTTTGGTTCATATTATGATGATTTATGATTTTTAGTTAGTATTAGGTTTTATGGACTTTTTATGGTGTTTTATGATTCCTTATGATTTTTATGTTTTATGGAATATTATTGTTGTTTTATGATTTTGATGATTTTTAAGTTGAAGTAAATTTTATGATGAATTATTGTTTTTGGTAAATTTTAAGTTGTAGGAAAGTTTTATGATGATTTTTGGTTCTTGATGATTTTTAAGTTATAGTAAAGTTTTATGTATATTTATTGTTCTTGATGAATTTTAATGATTTTAACAAGTTATGATTTTTATTGTTGTTTATGAAATTTTAACAAATTTAATGTTCTTGACAAATTTTGATGATTTTGACTAAGTTATGATTTTGTATGAATGTTGTTAAAATGGTTGTTTGATAATTAAAAACATGTTGGAATTGATTTGATGTTGTTTATGGGTGAACCGTGTGAAGGGGACTGAACCGGGTCCAAACCAGACCGGTCCAGGCCGGTTCAGACCCGGTCTGGGTTGGTCAAGGTGGGTCCGGGGTTTGGTCTTTGGGTTGTGTCGATGTTTGATTGATTGGTTGGTGTTTTGACGGGTTTTAATTATGTTAAGCATGCGGGAAAATATTAGAAAACGGTTTTAGAAAAGTTAAAGCAAAACAGCCATTTTTCAGCCAAAACAGCCCGTGGGCCCATCCAGGCCCATATTGGGTCCGGCCCAATTCAGCCCGTGGGTCACACCACACAGGGACGTCCGTGACGGTTTTTGAGTTATAGTCATTTTTATCGTTTTTTGTAATATTTAGCAAGTGGGAAATATTAATAAGTAAAATATTTAATTAAAAAGGTTTTTCATTAAATTATTATTTCTCACATGTTAGAAATTATAAGACGAGACCGTAGTTTAATTTAATATCCTTCTAGTCAAACGGGTTCGGGTATATTATAATAATTCACCTGTTAGAAGTTAATAAAATAACATGTATGGAATATGTTGATTTTTTATGTCTATGTCTATGTGATAAAGACTCTTTTTCTAGCCGGTTTGATCCAACGGGTTTGGTCAAACTAAGATCTAGTCAGCCCCGATTTGACTGATGACCCGTCGCGGGACTCGGGTCGGGGATTTGTCTTCAAGTATGGTTGTATTTAATTAATGAATTAGCCTTAGTAGATATGAGGCGATATGATATTTGATTATTATTGATATGCAATTAGTCACATGATAGGATGTTTTCCCGTGACTGATTTATGATATGGTTGGTGTCGTGTTGACTAAGTACCCATAGAGAATTATGGATATATGGCGTCTTGACCATTCTAATTCTAAATGAGTAGCTTGGACCATGACATTGATCGGCTCGTACTATCTTTAACGAGCATATGGAGTTCACAGCTTGATAGCTTTTGTGTCCCGGCTTGGTGGGTTTATATCCAAGTCGGGGCATGGCTGCCTGATCCGTTTTGGGACTGGAGTCAGCTTAAGTACTAGCCATCTCTGCTTAGGGGTTCGCCTAGTAGAGTTTCTCATAGACGGTTATGTCATGGGACGGGGAACGGAATAGCTGTTGTCGCTAGGTCTGATCAGTCTAGCACTAGGATGTTTTCCTACCTCGTGGTATAGACTCGAGTTACAAAAGTCGACTATTGACTGTGCTAAGAACTTATGCCTGTTTCTAGACGTATTGGTCTTTCATGTTTGATGATTCTATGAATCTTA
The DNA here is from genome assembly GCA_022085475.1 of Heliosperma pusillum. Classification (NCBI taxonomy): domain Eukaryota; kingdom Viridiplantae; phylum Streptophyta; class Magnoliopsida; order Caryophyllales; family Caryophyllaceae; genus Heliosperma; species Heliosperma pusillum. Next base: position 13,321 of record JAIUZE010006096.1, read on the forward strand.
GAAGGTGAGATGCAAGCCGGCTAAGGTTGATAGAGTTTGGATTACCGGATGTTAACTGAGTCACATGATATCTTGTATGATTAGGGTTTGAGTGTATCAGGGCCATGTTTTAAATGTAACCTCTGAGCCAGCATACCAGCTTCCCTACCTCGTGTTATAGGTTGTTAACGGATTCACATGATAGCTTTCATATGCTAGGTTATATGTTAGTTATTTGTTTCATAACATGAAAAGCATATCGTATATGTTAAGGTTTTGTATTTTCCATATACATCTCTTTTATGTTATTCATGTTTTATTAAACTCGACATTTCGTGGCTGGGAGAACTCGGAGTTACTCCCCACTGACTGTGGCTTCCGTGTTTATATTTAATGCGGTTGGCAGGTTTGTGATGCATACTTGGGTACATTGACGAGCTAGCGAGTGAAGTATTACCTTGGACCTATATTCGGTTCTTAGGATTGTATATTATTATACACTCTTTTATTTCCGTATTTATACGGGAAACATGTCTCCCGTTTTAGATACTTCTCATGTATAATATTATTTCCTTTTTGTTATGAACCTTTGTATTTAAGACACCTTTGTTATGATGAATATATTTAATGGTAGGTTCCGGTTTTAAAATTTACCGATTTTCACTAAAGTGAACCTATTAAAAACGTATTCTCATCTTTTATTTATTTAAATTACTTGTTTATCTTTCCGCAAATTCGAGGGTGTCACATATATCGTCGTCTTACCAGGAGGAAATTAGTCTACATATACGAAATGTAGCATCGTGTATGCGTTCAGGGCAATGTTTTATCCCGTGGATGCCTTTTAATCCTACTTGCAGGGACACGGTGCTAGTGCGTGTCATTTACCGTGAGAGATGTCGTCAACGTATTGTACGTTTGGGTGGATGTTTATATGATTGGTTTATTCGTGATCTTTGGATGAGTTGGCATGGTTTGTTTGTCGAGTCTCAATCTTATCAAACTTATGCCGCTAACGGTGTGATGCAAGCCCTAGTGAGTGTGTATGGTTGCCTAAGAGTGTCATCCCCGAGTCTTGGTATAATATGATGGTTATGGATTTGTACTTCATATGCTCTTATCTTTATATATTGAATTTCCTATTTATCCTTCTCGTATTTCACATGTATATCTATATATGCATGCTTCTACTTTTGTATTTCCGTTTATGTACGTTTAATGTGATATGGCTGGGAGAGCCCGGAGTTACTCCCCACTGACTGTGGCGTTCATGTTTTACATGGATGAACAAGTTGCTTGATTGGATGGCTTTTTGCTTGTGCTATTTTGGGTTCAGGTGTGAGCAAGCTGGCGTTGGTCTGGATGATTCACCTCTAGACGTTGTTTAGCTAGTTGCTAATAACTTTGATGTTGGATAATATTTCTCTTTGTAGTATATTCTATTTTAGTTTGTAATTATTGACATTCCTCGTATTTTCTATTTGCATGTAAAAAGTTTTAAAAACATCGTATTTTCCGCTATATAAATTACATGCTTGTTATGTTTTATTTCCGCATTCGCGAGGGTTGTCACACTGGTTAGAATAAGACGAGATTGTATGATTGTGTCCGCATATTTCATTGGTAGTATATTTGTGTTTAATATTATATATTTTATGTGAGTATCTTGCATATTAAGTGTTTTATGAAAATTGAATTATGAACCACATATTTGCCAAAAACCTATCTTATTCACTTTTCAAATTGAACCAAAATTCTACCCATGTATTTTATTTTGGCCGAAAATCTCCACAACAATAATAATTTACCATATCTTTTATTTACCTAATCCTATCCTTACCATATCTCCAAAATTACTTACCTTAGATTCCTTTTCCTACCCAAATTCAAAAAAAAAAAGGAAATAGGACTCTAGAGCCGGCACACCCATGTGCCAAGTACAAAAACCCAAAACCCAATACTACTTTTCATAATTACCTATTCCTATCACTATCAATACACATCACCATCAAAACAACTCTCCAAATTTTTTTCTTTTCTATCCTTCTCACGGCACAACCAACAACAACAATAAAATAAATTTACCCAACACCTTCAAGCTTCATCAATGGCTTCCACAAGATCAAAAATTACCAAACTCCAAACCCCAAAACTCCAAAACCTAGCATTCCCACTAATCCTTCTCCTAACCCAAAACAAAAAACACCAAATTGGACCCAAAACGAGTCGGGTTCGGTTCTTGAGAGTACTAAGAGACAAAGATTAAATAAGGGAAAGACTAGAGTTCAAGAAGAAGCAACAACTGAAACCGTTGACACAGTTCCCGAGGTAACTACACGGACCACGGTTCGAGATTTTTCGCCTCAAGAGACGGCATCCGGGCTTGACAAGCTTCGTTTAACAAAATATGAACGAAAGTTAGTCAACCGGGTTGCTAAGTACGGTATTCATGGAGGTCGTAGCTTTCCGAAAGCATGGTGTGAAAAATATGAGGCTTTCGGATTCTTTAACGACTTTCTAAATTTTCAAGAATGGGAAACCGTGTCACGTTTTTCGGGTCCAGTTTATCCTATTGAGGTAATTCAGTTTTTCGCTTCTGTTTCTTTTCCTTCTGGAGTTTTGAATGTCGTTGTTAATGGCCGACCAGTTTCGGTCACCATGACTGATTTTTGTACTCTGTTTTTGGTTCTTGATGATGGAATCAAAATTGACCCGAGTACGTCATGGGACGAACTGTCGGACCCGGCTAAGTTGGAGGTAAAGAGGTATTTTGATGATGGAGTTACTTTATCTAGTTGTGTGTTGGCGGGGAATGTGTCCCCAAAATTGAAGTTTATGTTGAATTTTTTTGTGGAACACGGTTATTCCGCGTCAGGGAGGACGGCATAAAATTTCTTGTTATGAGATGATGGTTGTGAAAATTTGGTTGGAAGGTAACCGGGTCAATCTTTCTTTCCTTGTATTTTCTAGAATTTCTCAAACTGTTTTTTCGGTAACCGAGGACAAAATTTATTCGACCCTTAATTTACCATACGGGATGTGGGTGTCACGGCTACTTGAGTCGAAAGGGGTTGTTGATACGGGTAATTATGGTGTTACCTTAAAGGATGATATGTGTGATACGTTTTTGAAATTTATGAAATTGGAGGCTTGTGGTCCGGAATTGATGTTTATGACCAAGGGTGGTTTGGTCGGGTTGAAGCCGGTAGTGGCTGATTCTTCGGGGCTTGAATCTAAGTTCACTAGTAGAAAAACTCCCTATCGTGTCGCCGCTATCGTGACGGTTCTAGAAGAAAACGACATAAAAAGCTAAAAAAATTGGCGGGAATAAAAAATTTGGGCTATAGAAGGTCTAGTGTGGCGGTTTTAATAAAGAACCGTCACTTTTAAAAAATTTATTCGTGGCGGTTGTAATTTAAAACCACCACCATAGGATATATGTGGCGGTTAATCGTACAACCGACACGAAAAATGACACTAAATATAGTGATATATAACATTGAATTTTATCCAAGACCGCCACCATAAGGGTTTTGTGGCATTTTAACTACAAAAGACGTATTAATCGACATATCAAAAATAGACTTTGCTATCACGTAAACTATCTACCTATATTGACTATTGCTTCGCGCCTCTTAACATACCCTAAATCCCAAATTCGCATACCCTAATTCCCAAACCCACGTTCCTAATAACCTTCTGTCAACCACCACCATCGATCCACACCACCGCCCATCACCAGTACCCACCATCAGAACTTGCAACAACGGCTCTTCCCTGTGTTCCCTCCTCTCTTCTCTGTGTTCCCTTCATTGTGTTCGTTGACCACCATTACACAAATAACAGCAGTGTTTCCGCTGTGCTGACGACGCATCTGCCCTTGATTTCTCTGCTCTTTACGCCTCGTTCATATCTACAGCATCAAAGGTACGCCGCCTTACTACTGTCGGCATATAGGGTTTGTTTATTGATTTTGTACACTATCAATTATAGTATGCTTTAGCCCAATCGACTGCCCTGACTGTAGTAGCGTAAGATTGAGGTAGTTCGTGTGATTAGCGACTAAACTTAATTATCGATTGTCTCTGTAGATATGAACGAGGCGTAGAGAACAAAGAAATTGGCTAAACTTAATTTGTGAGATCAGCGTAGCTAATACTATTAAGCGGTAATTCGTGTGAAACTGTCGGCATATAGAGCTATGACATGTTGACATGATAAAAACATATTGCAATGTCCTGTTTAACACAATACACAAGAAATCTAACCATCACTTAAGAGTACAGATAAACAAGTTTAATTGGAACTGGTTACTTATCAAGAGAAAAGAAACCACTTTTAATGAAAACCGATGTGATATGTCAAAGAAACCAGGCTGAATGTTCAACTGGACTATTAAAAGTAGTTTCTTTTGCCCTTCTTTGTAGTAGTGAAAGTACATTGATCCATCTTATATATCTTCTATGAACTTAAATATGTCACATAATTCAATTTTGAAGTTATTATATATTTAAAAAGGTGCTAATAACTTGATGTGTAATTGTATTAATTAGAGTATGGATCGAAGTTGGATGTATGGAAAGCGGGACTTTAAATTTATGGAAAGGCTTGATGAATTTATTAGTCGCGCTGTTGAAAATCAAAAACTATGTGGAGATGAAGAACAACTTTTATGCCCGTGTAGCGTGTGTAAGAATCGGATTAAGATAAGTTCTGCAATTGAAATGCGAAACCACTTGATAATGAAGGGTTTTAAACCAGATTATAATGTGTGGATATGGCATGGAGAGAAAGATAATGACACTAATGCTAGTAAGAGGGCCATAAATCGAGGGACTAATGTTGATAATGTGGATGATATTGAGATTGATGATGTGGCTTATAGTTTCAAGGAGGTTAATGAGGATGGTGGTGATATGGATAAAACTGTACACGATGAGAATATTGATAGAATGATGGATGATCTAGAAAACGATTTTTTAGAGTGCCCTGAAATTTTTCATAGGTTAGTGAGTGATTCTAAGAAGCCGTTATATCCTGGTTGCTCTAACTATACTCGCTTGTCAGCTGTTTTAAAGTTGTACACCTTGAAAGCTGGGAATGGGTGGAGTGACAAGAGTTTTACTGCGTTAGTAAACTTGCTGTCAGATATGTTACCGAAAGGTAATGAGCTTCCAACTAACACTTATCGCTGTAAAAAAATATTGTGTCCATTGGCTACAAATTACCAAAAAATACATGCGTGTCCTAAGGATTGCATTTTATACCGAAAGAATTATAGTGACTTAGACGAGTGCCCACGATGTAAAGCGCCAAGGTACAAGCTCAAAGGAAATCCTCATTGTCGTAAGAAAGGTGGTCCGGCAAAGACCTTATGGTATTTGCCAATTATACCAAAATTCAAACGTATATTTGCAAATCCGAAGGATGCAGAGCATATGTTGTGGCATCATAATGGGAGGAATAAATACGGTAAATTGCGACATGTGGCTGATGCTCCCCAATAGAGAAATATTGATAGAGATTTTCCAGATTTTGGTAGAGAACCTAGGAATTTAAGACTAGGACTTTGCACCGATGGAATTAATCCCTTTGGGACGTTAAGTACCCAACATAGTACTTGGCCGATAATGTTAGTGATTTATAACCTACCTCCCTGGCTTACCACAAAGAGTAAATACATTTTACTCACGATGTTAATATCGGGTCCTAAACAACCAGGTAATGACATTGATGTGTATCTAGCGCCATTAATAGATGACTTGAAATTATTGTGGGATGTTGGAGTACAAGTTTTTGATGCAGCTAGCGGTTCAATATTCCAAATGCATGCTATGTTGTATTGCACAATTAATGATTTCCCTGCTTACGGGAACTTGTCAGGTTATAGGTTGAAGACTGATAAGGGGTGTCCCGTATGTGGTGATGACACCGAGTCTTAGTGGCTCGAGAACAGTGGAAAATATGCATACATGGGTGGTCGTAGATTTCTAAAAGTCGATCATCCTTATCGTAAGAGAAGGAAGGCATTCTATGGTAAAACGGAGCACCGATCGGCCCCCTTGGTTTTGAGTGGAAAAGAGTATCACAAACAAGTTAAGAATATCACTAGAGAGTTTGGAAAACCGTATATACCACCACCGGAAGGGGTATACCACACAAAGAGGTCCATCTTTTGGGACCTACCTAATTGGGAACATTTGTCTGTTAGGCATTGTATTGATGTCATGCATGTGGAGAAGAACGTATTTGATAGTATTTTAGGCACTTTGTTGAACATTTCCAATAAGACTAAGGATGGCGTCAAAGCTAGACATGATATGGTTGCTAGAGGGCGTTTTGAGGTAAATCCAATTGTGAAAGGGAAACGTACCTACTTACCCCCAACTAGCACAACTTTGTCTAGAAATGAGAAGATGACAGTGTGTGAGTCTTTGAAGGGTTTAAAGGTTCCATACGGGTATTCCTCTAACATAAGTCGTCTTGTTTCAATGAAAGATCTGAAACTGATGGGCATGAAATCCCATGATTGCCATGTTTTATTGACCCAGTTATTGCCTGTGGCTATCCGATCTGTTTTGCCTAAGCATGTTAGACAAGTCATCACAAAGCTATGCAAATTCTTTGATGCAATTAATTCAAAAGACATTAATCCAGAGTTTCTGGATGAATTACAGGCCGATGTTGTGGTGACACTTTGTGAACTAGAAATGTATTTTCCCATAAGTTTCTTTGATATTATGGTTCACTTGATTGTTCATTTGGTGAGAGAAATAAAACTTTGTGGCCCGGTATTCCAGAGGAATATGTGGGCGATGGAACGGGAGATGAGGACCTATAAGAGACGAATGAAGAATCGGTACCGACCTGAAGGTAGTATTGTTGAAGCAACAGTTGCTTGTGAGACACTTGGATTCTGCCAAGATTATTTGACGAGTCTTCAACCTATTGGACTTCCTACATCTCGACATGAGGGCAGACTTCAAGGTAAGGGTACCGTGGGAAGGAAGGTTATTAGTTGCGATTATGAGTCATTTAATATGGCACATTTGTATGTTTTGCAACACATGACAGAAGTTCACCCATATTTAAATGCTCACTTTGCTTTAATAAAGAGACAAAATCCATATAAATGTGAAGCTTGGTTGATTAGTGAACATAATAGAAGTTTTGCCCATTGGTTCAAAGAAAAGGTGATGAATGACTTGTCAAACAAAACACATAATGTAAGTGAAAATCTACGATGGTTAGCATATGGCCCGAAGTCTAATATCCTATCTTATGAAGGGTATGATATTAATGGCTTCTGTTTTTATACGAGTCGTCGGGATGAGAAGAGTACAATGCAGAATAGCGGTGTTACGGTTATTGCATCATCTGTGGAGTACGTCGGAAAGGGTAAGAAACCAATTGATATAACACAACCATATTATGGGATAGTCGAGGACATATGGGAGCTAGACTATGTGGACTTTTCTGTTCCCGTATTTCGATGTAAGTGGGTCGACTGTGAGAAAGGTGTCAACATTGATGATATGGGTTTTATTTTGGTCGATTTCAACGTTGTGGGACATATAAAGGACCCTTTTATTCTTGCATCTCAAGCTAAACAAGTGTTCTACATCAAAGATCCTTTGGATAAGAGTCGCTTAGTTGTCCGTTATGGTAAAAGGCGCATACTCGGGGTAGATGGTGTAGTTGATGAAAAAGAGTACGATCAAGTCGATGAACCTTCTCCTATTTCTTCACATTCTCAAGATGCGCAAGTAATACGAGACGAAGTTTATTTGTGCGTGGATCATTACGAGGGAATATGGTTTGATAACCCTAAATAATGATTATTTACTAGGAAACTAGTTTGTAATAATGCTTAGGAATACGAAGCTCTTTAGTCTAGTTAAGCATACAATCTTATTTATTTTTACTATCTTATACTTATAGATAAGTTATTTATTTTTAATGTTAAAAAGTTATTATTATATTCATAGGATTAATGATTTTGCACATGCTCTCTCATGGGCTGAATATGCCAAGCTTTTAGCTTGTTTTGTGCTTTTGGCATTTTCATACGCCTTGTAATCCTGTATGTTGAAAGTGTCATGCTTGATCATATCGACTATAAAATTTTACATCTTACTATTTATTTTCAAAAAATATGTATTTATACTCACAAGACGTTTCTTACAAATTCATACTTGTAAACATAGCACGGCGTGGCAAATCTAACGCTACTTATGCACTCGTACTAGGCCAAGAGTCAGGCCCCCAAGATTATTCCGAAATAATATGAAATGAAGAAAGCATCTCAATTTCATACTTAACATTTCCACCAATTCAGTTCCCACGTAGAAATCAGTAGCAATGGTTTGTTTTTTATCTTCTCCCGGCACCAGTTTTTACAAAAACATCACTATTGATCCGAGCGTCAACATCCTCGACACTATACTTGATGTATAATATCACAGTTCATTCTCTACCCTATCATTTTTTTTGTTTTATCATATTAGTTATTGTAACTCATATTTAATTATTGCTATATGATTTATACTTCCTTTCAATTTATTTCAGGTGTTTAATATGACTGCAAATGATGCTGGCAATTCTAGTGAAAAAAAGAAAACGAGAGGTGTGACAACTGGGCAGAGCTTGACATGTGAAGAATTAGAGAAATTGCATATTGAATTTGATGATCTTGGACAACCGACTGGGTTTTACAAGAGTAAGTTTGCAACTGACATGGGAGTTTTAGTACGAAATATCAAGATCACATACCAAAGTTGGAAGAAGGTACCATGGGGTGAAAAAGAAACGCTTTGGAAAGATGCAAAGGTAACTACAAAAATTATATGTTGTTTCCGAGTCTCTGTGTATACACATGTGAATTACTTAACTTATGTCGCCTTACCAAATAAGCTATTGCTTATCTTACCTTTGTCAGATATGTCTTTTATTACCAATGGTTTTCTGTCTTTGTATATGTTAAAAAAGAAACAATTTATAAACTTTTTGTAAAACTTCTTAAAATATACTCCCTCCGTTTTTTATTAATCTTCTCATTTGTTGAATATATGTGAGCAGTATTTTAATAAAATGGAAACATTAACAAGATATGAAGGGAGTATTAATTTAAGTTTTTTCTATATATCATTCTCGTCCTCTAAATCAACTAAATTTATGTAATAATTTTTATTTTTCTTATACTCTGTATTATATCTCTTTAGTTATTTATATAAGATATGTCATTCTTAATTTCTCATGACAAACAATGGTACTTGGTAATAAATTTTGAATGCATGTTCATTGTTCAGTTGTCCACTACGGTCAACCACTGCTAGTCTTTGATGGAACTTGTTACATGTTCACTGTTCCAAATCTTATTGACTTACTTCATTCATAATCTAATTGGGAACACACGAGCATCCTTAATCTGAAGATTGGATAGTAGCATTCAATAATCTTTATGTTGCAGTCCACCTTAATTTGTAGTTTCCTTCAATAATACTTACGACCAATAATTAAAGTTTCATTAGCAAACACATGAGTACGGGTTAATATTGTACAGTAGACAATATACATTGGAGCAGCTTAAATAATGACTTAATAGCACGGTTCACTTTTGAAAACACGGAAGCTTATTCACTAACATGCTACTTTGTTTCCTTTTACAGAATACATGGAAGCTTGATGATGATAAACAAAAGATTATTCTGAAGATATTATCTGGAGCATTGAAGGAATTCAGGTCGAGATTAACACGCACTTATATTACCAAGACTCTAAAACCTAAGGAAGGAAAAATTATTGGTGATAGTCCGGTGGGTAAGTATAAAGCTATCACAAATGAGATTTGGGAAGAGTTTAAAAAGCAACGCATGGATAAGCGTTTTCTAGTGAGTACTTTATTTTTTTATTAAATTAAATATTTAATTAATCTTGTGATAATATTTAGTAATGATGGGTATGAAATTGCATACCAACATTGTAGGTAATAAGTGCAAAGGCTCGAGCCTCCCAAAGAATGAACTTACAACCTCATTATTTGGGAAGAGCGGGATATACCGGTAAAAAGGAAAAGTGGTATAAAGAAGAACTTGCTCAAGCCCTTACAGGCAAACATTTGGATAATCATGATTCTGATCCTACTCTCTCACAAGAATCAATTACTTTGGTTGATGAACGCTTTAGTGATCGCGGTTATTTATGGATAAAAGCAAATACCCCACCATCCACTTGTAGACCTCCACCACGGATACAAGATGTGACTAGAGGTGATCATGGGCCGGGTCGGGTCGGGTTTGGGCCGGGCCGTCACATAAAATTAGGCCCAAGAGTGCGGGTCGGGTCGGGTCGGGTCGGGCCATATGTGTGGGCCATTTTTATTGGCCCAAGCCCGGCCCATACGGGCTTAAAGCGGGCTTCGGGCCAATTCGGGCCAATAATATTCACTCTTCAAATGACTTTAGAAATCTCATTATATAACTAGATATTCTGTCATAAAAAAATTTTAATACTAAATTATGTGATTTGATGAATATTGTCGATGTAAGCAGTATTAACGTAGCTTAACAAACGCATTAGTGAAATATGCATGTACGTAGTATTGTTACGACAAGTTTTCAACAAATGAACGTAACGTAACATGAAAAACTAGTGAAATGTGCATGTATAATATTATTTAGATATTACTAATTTAAGCAAATAACATTTTTTCTCTCATCTCAAGAAATTATTTATTTAAAGTTAGAGATGAGAAGAAGACAAAAGGGAGAGACCTATGATTAATTAAGTGCACAATTTTCAGCAGTACAAAACTCCTAATGTACTTCCGACCTTTAGTATTTCATTACGGTGTTGTGCAGTTCTACTGTGAATTAATATTTGTTCTTTAGGCTCAAATTTTAGGCTTGTCATAATAATACAGGTAAATAGATTACTACTCCTCCGTAGATGCCATTTGGTTTATTAAATCTATTAAATTTTGCATATGTTCGGGTTGGGTCGGGCCAAAATTCGGGCCTTGAGGTCGGCCCAAACCTGGCCCAATTATTTGATTCGGGCCATGGGCTTTGGGCCGTGGGCTTTTCGGGCCAAAATTCAAGGCCCAAGCCCGATGAAAAATCGGACTGGGCCGGGTCGGGCTAGCGGGCTTGGGCCATTTGATCAGCTCTAGATGTGACCGAAAAATTCGTAAGTGAATTTTATTAATTAAGTAGTTATGAAACTACAGTGGAATCCCTCTATAAAAACCACGCCATTCATCTACGTAATTTAATTTTTAATTTAGCATGTATCCTGATTTAATTTTTAATTTTAAAACCAACTATTTTTTTTGTCAACAGTGGGTTTGGAAGGAAAAGGAGCAAAAAGGAGAGTTCATTCCTACTAGATTCGAAGATGCATTGACAAAAGCATTAGGGAAACCAGAACATAATGGAAGAACAAGAGGAGTTGGTAGACATGTTGGTCTCCAAACATATTTCGGAAGACCGACAAGTAGAGGTTCAAATGGAAAGATTTATACTGAGGATGACATGAGGTTGCTAATGGAGAAGGTGAAGAGTGAAACAAAGGAGGAGGTGAAAAGAGAAGCTATGAAGGAGATGAATGCTATGATGGAGAAGAAATGGGCTGAATTTATGGGTAAAACGGCTTCTGTCAACCAAAATGTAGTAGCTTCTGCTGAGTGTTCTTTGTCGCATCGACAAGAGGAGAGTAGTAGTCATTCGACACATTATACTGACCCTTTTGTTAAATTAAAGGTAACATCATTTTTATAACTTCTTAAAAAGCATTATTATTGGTCTGACTTCATAGTTTTTATTATATTGTCTGGTCATTATAATGTGCTAATAGGAATCTGTTCATTGTCGACTTGCTGTGTATATGAATGGAGAATTGATCATTGTTGCCGAAGGGATGGTTTCACCATGGGTAAAAGGTAAAACTGTACACAACAAACCATTAAGCATGGAAAATGCCCATGTTTCCATTGATAGTGTTATTCGAGCCGACGCACCATTTCCATTGCCATGGAATGGATTTACAAATGTCGGTGAAGCGGAAGGAAGCTTTTCACAATGGCCTAAATCTTTGATTTTAATGGGAAATGAGGTAAATGCGTACACAACCCTTCATAATTTTATATTTTAACATATTATATTGCCTTGTATTTTCAACTGATTCACCATATGTACTCAAAATTTTGTTTCAGGTCAAATCTAGCAATGAAAAGAAAAGAAAAGACGAGGCCAAGTACACGAGGGAGTATGCTAATAAAGCTCAAAAACTTGTAAGTTCATCCGTTTTTGTTTTAACGCCGGTTAATATGAACAAGATCATCATTTATTTCCTTAATATAGTACATTTGTTTAATTTGAAGGTTATGTGTGTTGAACAGATCAAAGGAAAAGACATCGCTCAAGGCGAGGAGCAAGACATTAGACCTCTTAATTTGATAGAGGTTGATGGATTGGATCATTATTGTCAAGCCTTGGAAAAAAAGTTATGTTCCTTTCCCAAAGATGAAGTCATTAAGATGGTGATCGATGAGTCAGTTTATAATTATAAAGAAGGTAACACGGTGTCCTACTTGACCATTGTTGAAATTAGGCAAATGTTCAGAAGTCAATGGTTAAATGTTGTTGTCCTTCAAATATGGGGAAGGTATGTAAAATTCTATATATATTTACTCGTTATTTTTATATTAATCCAGATTATTAATTATTAAACTCATATTATGTTGAAATTGTAGTTTCTTACATCAATGTGCGACTGAAATCGAAGCAACGAATGTAGTTGGATTTATGTCTCCCGTAAAACTCTTAGATTACATGCATAATACACGACAATGTGAAGATTATATAATGCATGTTATGAAGATTCAAGAGGAAAAGAAATATATCATGGGTGCATTTTATGAAGGGTAATTATTCATAAAAAATTTTATTATTTTTATTATTTGTTATTTCCTAATACTAACATTATGTATGAATTTCAATGCATAGAAATCATTGGATGTTGATCGTTATTTGCTTGGAGCTGAACACTATGTATATTTTGGATTCACAACAAAGGACACAAAAAAAGTTGAGCATAAAAGGAAGGCTAAAAGCTGCTTGACTTTTACATTGTGTTAATGGAGGAAGGCGTAATTTTGCTAAAAAGAACAATCAACTTCAAATTAAAGTGATCGAGGTAAGTCAACTCTAATTAATTACTTTTTTCCAACTATCTCAAATGACATTCTTAATATAGTTTAATTAACACTATACAATTTTACAAATTTAGTGTCCCCAACAACCAGAACATTACGAATGTGGTTATTATGTCATGAAATGGATGTATAACATAACATTCTACTACTCAAAGGGCAATGAGGAACAATTTGAGAAGGTATTTCACGTTTAATTATATTTTTATAATAGTTTATATATTCTTTTTAAAATCAATTTCTTATTATTTATTTTCGTAAATGCAGATTATTGGAGATTCAACCATGTCACTTGAGGATATGAATGAAGTTAAAGAGGTGTGGGCTACAAAATGTTTAGAGAACATGTAGCTTAGATTAGATTATTGAAATTTTGATTGTTGGCGTGAGGTTGCTGATGAGAATGTACACTTGGATCTTTGGTTGGCAAACATTGATGTAGCTCTTTTTTCGGTTAGATGTAAGGTTGTTACGATGACAATGCAGGAAGCATTTGGTTGGGTTGTTAATTGCCAAATTTTGCAGGATATTACATCTATATTTATATTTGGTTAACGACAAAATTACGGAGAGGTGCTGGCAAAATTCAGCCAGCTAATTTGGATTTTTTTTATAAAAAAATTATATATTTAAAGTGACGGTTCTTAAATTGCAACCGACATGATAATTTACTTTTATATGTCGGTTGTTACAGTAAAGCTAACACCATACGCAATACAATAATGGCGGTTTTATAATCATAACATACACCATAGTTGACTGTATAGTGGCGGTTTTATAGTCACAACAGACACCATAGATCACCCAATAGTGGCGGTGACACACTTAGAACCGACACAATAGATCCGCAATAGTGGCGATTGCAAACTTAGAACCGACACCATAGCTTACTCTATGGTGGGGGTTTACAACCGACACAAACATTATATGATCCCAGCAGTAACGTCGCTACAAAACCGCCACTATTGAGCTAATACAACCGCCATGGTAGGGGTTTTTTCTACTAGTGGTTGGATGTGTTTATGGGTAAAGTAATGGAGCGCCTTGATGCGCAAGATAAGAAAATTGATGCGGTGGTGGACAAGGTTGTTCAAACCGTGGCAATGGGGACCACTAGCTCCACCTGTGACCGTGGTGGGTCGGGTGTGAGTGGTGAGTTGCGGTCTTGGATGACGGGTGTTGATGGTTGCCTAGCCAAATTAGAGAGGAATGTTGTCGATATTCGACAAGAGATGTTTAGGCAACGGGATCGGATGCAATTCTTGGTTAGCCAAGGAGGTGCATTGGTGAAGAGCGGTTCGGAAATGCGTGAGGGGATGCACACTATCTTTGATGCGACAGAGGCTCTTTCTTTGAAGGTTCGGAACTTCGATGTATGCCTCACCGCTCAAGCTACTCATGTGTCGACGTGCCTTGATCGCCTTTCTACTCTTGAGTACCGCACCCGACCCGATTACATTGACCCAAACATCATCCGCCAACCCAATATGCCTTGATCTTCTTATCTTAGCTTGTTTGTTTCTTTATACTCTGACCATTCGGCGCATTTGGCACTAACAATATTATTGTGGTTTGTAGTTTTTATTGACATTTGATATTTGATTTTGCTTGTTATATATCGTTTAATATTGCGTATTTTGCATATCTATTTCTTGCCTTGGAGTATGTTATTCTAGTAATTTTATATCCTTGTTCTTGTCTTTTCAATGATGCCAAGAGGGGGAAGAAATGATATGATTTGAGTCTTTGCTTAAGCTTGCTCCTTGTCAAGACTCGTTATCTCTTAAAGTCTTTCAAGTTATAACTTTGGCTAAGTTGTTATGTTCTTGCGATCAAAGTTGCTATAACTTTGGGAGTGTTTTATTGAGGGGGAACCATACTTAGTCACAATGTTAAGAGAAATCATAAGAGACTTGTCATCATCAAAAAGGGGGAATTTCCTGGACCTATTTTATAGTTTTTATAGTGACATGTGCTTACTTGATAATGTGCTTTACTCGATATATCATATGCGTGTAATTGTGTGCCTTAGTCTTATTATAGCTAGCAACAATTATGAGAAGAAAAGATCAAAGTTATAAGAACTTCAAGCATAACTTTGACAAAGTCTGTGAGACAAAGTTATAACAACTTCAGGAATAACTTTGGAAGCTTACATGAAAGTTATAGCTACTCAGTCATAACTTTAAAAAAAATCGCTTCAAGCAAGATCTACCTCAAATAACACAAGACTCAAGATGGAGGGTCTTTGTGATTGAGATGAAGAGATGATCCGTATACTGAAGATCTTTGTGAAGATTAGATAGTATAGGTCGTCATTCGGTAACTATTCCATTCGAGTGATTTTATGTTCAAAGTTATAGCTTTAGCCTATAACTTTGGATGATAAATGTTGATGCATGATTTTGGAAATAAAATGTTTTAATTGTTTTCAAAAGTGAAAGAGTATTTTTATATTTATCAAAAGTTTTAATTGAATATATTTATGAGATTCCATTGGTTAGTAATACAACTTATGGGTTGTCATGCTACCTAGGGTTTCTAATATATTCTATCTCAATTTGTTGTTAACCTAATAAGCCCACCTAGGGTTTGAGCCACCTAGGGTTTCGTGGAAACCTAGGATTGTGCTTCCTAGGGTTGCGTGCCTCCTAGGGTTTTGTGTAGATGGAAGAATCCGGCCTCCATGGGCTTGTTTCCTTTGTTTACCTTAATCTAGGATTCTATTATATCTTTACAACAATATTTTGAGATATTAAAGATAAATATATTTCTAAAAGATAAACCAAATAATATTTTGAGATAAAGATATTTCTAAAAGATAAAGTAAATATTATTTTAAGATATTAAAGATAAATTTATTTCTTAAATATTAAGCTAGGGTTTTATATCTCCTTTGATTCTATTACTATAAATACTCCTTCACATCTTATTATTGAAACATACGAAATACAAGAAGTCACACGACACACATACATGCTTGTGATTATTTTCCAAAATCGTTTTAAAGCAAACCTTTGAGCAAAATATTTATTATTTTTAGTGTTTGTTTTCAAAAGAGTTGTGCATCAATTATTATCAATCGCTTGCGTGAAATACGTTATTGAATAATAGTATATCATTATAATCTTACAATTCTTTAACGGGAATCTGTGTCAGTTATATTGTACTTTCTTATTAACGTAAGATAGTATAGAGTATTTAGCGATACTCACCTTGAGTTATAATCATAGTGTTGATTATACGAGTGGGTTGATAATTTTTGTAATTCGTAGAAAGGTACTAAGAATTATTAATCGAGAATAGTGGACGTAGGTTTCAACGTGTGAAACTGAACCACTTCAAAAATCCGTGTGCCTCTCTCTACTCTCTTTACTTTTCGTTATTTCGTTACTTACGCTTACTTTGATTAATTAATTAGTTGATTTTAATCCATAAGATCAAATAATTAATTACATATCATATAAATCGAAAAAGTGGGGCTAGTTTTTAATACTCAATTTGTGACACCCTCAAATTTGCGGAAAGAAAAAAAATATTTTTAAATACATAAAAGATACGAATACAATACGAAGGTGTCATTACATAATAAAAAGGTTCGTTACATACGGAATAAAATTCTACAAAAGAAATATACAAGACGGGAGACATATCTCCCGTATAAATACGGAAATAAACTAGTGTATAATAATATACAAACTATGAACCGAATATAGGTCCAAGGTAAAACTTCACTCGCTAGCTCGTCCATGTACCCCAAATATGCAACACCACCTGTTCGACCGCATTAAATATAAACACGGAAGCCACAGTCAGTGGGGAGTAACTCCGAGTTCTCCCAGCCACGAAATGTCGAGTTTAATGAAACATGAATAACATAAAAGCAATGTATATAGAAAATACAAAACTTAACATATATGATATGGTTTTCATGTTATGAAACAGTTAACTAACATATAACCTATCATATGAAAGCTATCATGTGAATTCGATAATAAAATATAACTCGAGGTAGGGAAGCTGGTATGCTGGCTCAGCGGTTACCAAGTAACAGGGCCCTGATACACTCAAACCCTAATCAACACGTAATCATGTGAATCAGTTAACAATCGTTAATCCAAACTCTATCAATCCTAGCCGGCTTGCATCTCACCTTCTAGAACTCATAGAATCATACAAACATGAAAGACCAATACGTCTACAAACAGGCATAAGTTCTTAGCACAGTCAATAGTCGACTTCTGTAACTCGAGGCTATACCACAAGGTAGGAAAACATCCTAGTCCTAGACTGATCAGACCTAGCGACAACAGCTATTCCATTCCCCGTCCCATGACATAACCGTCTATGAGAAACTCTACTAGGCGACCCCCTAAGCAGAGATGGCTAGTACTTAAGCTGGCTCCCTTCCCAAAGCGGAACTCTTAGGATGCCATGCCCCGACTTGGAGATAAGCCCCCCAGGCCGTGACACAAAAGCTATCAAGCAGTGAACTCCATATGCTCGTTAAAGATAGTACGGGCCTATCAATGTCATGGTCCAAGATACTCATTTAGAATTAGAATGGTCAAGAAGCCATATACTCATAATTCTCTATGGGTACTTAGTCAACACGACACCAACCATATAATCAAACAGTCACGGGAAAACATCCTATCATGTGACTAATTGCATATCAATAATAATCAAATATCATATCGCCTCATATCTACTAAGGCTAATTCATTATTAAATACAACCTCACTTGAAGACAAATCCCCGACCCGAGTCCCGCGACGGGTCATCAGTCAAATCGGGGCTGACTAGATCTTAGTTTGACCAAACCCGTGGATTGAAAAACGACAAAGGCTAGAAGCAAGAGTCTCTTTATAACATGACATAAAATCAACATATTCATTACATGTTCTTTATTTCTACTTCTAACATGTGAATTATCATATTATACCCAAAACCCGTTTGACTAACAGAAGATTAAATTAAACTACGGTCTCGTCTTATAATTTTTAACATGTGAGAAATAATAATTTAATGAAAAACCTTTTTAATTAAATATTTTACTTATTAATATTTCTCGCTTGCTAATTATTACAAAACGCGATAAAAAATGACGATAACTCAAAAACCGTCACAAGTCCCAAAGTGGGACCCACGGGCTGAGTTGGGCCGGACCCCACATGGGCTTAGATGGGCCCCACGGGCCTGTTTTGCTAAAAATGGCTGTTTTGCCTTAATTTTTCTAAAACCGATTTCTAATATTTTCCCGCATGCTTAACATAATTAAAACCCGTCAAAACAACAATTAAACAACCAAACATCGACACAACCAAAAGACCAAAACCCGGACCCACCTTGACCAACCCAGACCGGGTCTGAACCGGCCTGGACCGGTCTGGTTTGGACCCGGTTCTTGCCCCTTTCACGGTTCCATCATCAAACACACCAAATCAATTCCAAACTTGTTTTTAATCATCAAACAACCATTTTAACCACATTCATACAAAATCATAACTTATTAAAAATCATCAAAATTTGTCAAGAACATTAAACTTGTTAAAATTTCATAAACAACATAAAAATCATAACTTAGTAAAAAATCATTTAAAATTCTTCAAGAACACTAAATTTGTTAAAAGTTCATAAACAACATAAAAATCATAACTTATGAAAAACCATAAAAATTCATCAAGAACAATAAATCAACATAAAAATTCACTACACCTTAAAAATCATCAAGAACACTAAATCATCATAAAAATTCATACAACATAAAATCATCAAAAATCATCAAACATCACAAAAATTCCATACAACATAAAAATCATAAAACAACATAATAATTACTACTTAACATATTACTAACTAAAAATCCATAAATCATAAAACATGAACCAAAATTAAAGATGAACCAAAATCCAAATAAATCAAATTAAAGGCTATGTTACTAACTTAACTCTTAAATACTATAACATGAGCCAAAACTAAAGACTACAAAAACAAAACTAAAGCTATGTGACATTAATTCGTCGAGTAAATCGGAAATGTTACCTTAGCTAGCAAAATCCACTTAGCACAAAATATAAGAAAATATAAATAAGAAAACCCTTCTACTAGTCTTCACCCAAAATAGAAGAGTCCCCAAATTCGTCTTCAAACTCTTCTCCTATAAGAAATAACAAGAAAAACAATTATTAGAACTTAAACTAAATTTTCCATAATTAAATGTTGAAAACGATCTTGACGGAATTGAAAATAAAACATACGTGAAGATGGAGAGCGAAGAGGAGATCCTAGAAATATAAATTAGGAAGGATTTAATTAAGAAATGAAGGATTTATGGAGGTTGTGCTCAAGAACGATGAAGAACTAAAGATGAACGATGAAGAACGCGAAGAACGATTAAATAAAGTGAGGTTTTGATCTTATTTTGATTTGTTGTAAAATGAAAAGTTGTTTGTGAGTCATATGGGTGTGTGGGTGCCGTGTGTTTATAGACACATAAAGGTGTCGAGTTTTGACATTGTTGTTCCGTAATTGACTCGCGTTTAATAATTATTTTACGTTTAACGATTAAATATTATTTACGATAAAGTTAATATCAAGATATTATGATATGAAAATGAAAAATAATGAAAATATCAAGGCTTAAGAGTGGGTAAGTGTGCCGTGTGGAATTGTGATTGTCGGGTCTGATTTCGAGCGTTTTGCGTAATTCTCGTTAACTGATCGATAAAGCAAATAGTGATCTAGATATTATGATATTGTAATCAAAAGTAATCAAAATATCAAGGCCATTAGAGGACTTTAAGGAGCCGTGTGATTTGAGGTGATTCGGGTCTGTTTTTGCTCGATTTGCGTAATCTCCGTTGACGGATCGATAAAGTAACAAATATCTAAGATATTTGTATTATTTTAATCGAATCAATTAAACTATCCAATCGTGAGTGGAAAACGATGACATGGCCGCGTGACTCATGCCAAAGTCGAGTTTCGATTTTGTTGCGCGCTTTACGATGCGTCGTGAATAGTTAAATGACGATTGGTTAAAAAAACCGTAAAAGTTATTCTTTAAATTCCAAATAAATTCTAAATAATTTTATTAAATTATGACAAATCTTAATAAATCGAAATAAAAATAAATCAAAAATATTATTTTTTTAAATAAAATTTCGGTCTTCAAAATCGCAAACCGAGTCGGGAAAAGTCAACGAAAGTCAAAATCGACTAAAAAGTCGGGAAAAGTCAAAAATGACTTAAAAGTCAAGAAAAGTTTATAACGACTTAAAAGTCAATAAAAAGTCAATGACGACTTTAAAAAGTCAAGGAAAAGTCAAAGACGGTTTAAAAGTCAAGAAAAGTCAAAGATGACCAAAAACGGTCTTTTCATGAAATCTCTCAAAAATTCCAAATACGAACGCGGAATTTCAAAATACGACTCGGAACAAAAAATTCCTATATTAAAAACTTAAGTTCTACTGAAAAGTATCCATAAGCTATTGCTAAGCAAATTGGGTACTTTTCGGGTTGTTACAATCACCCCTCCTTTTAAAAAGTTTCGTCCTCGAAACTTAGAAGAAGGGACGTAACATATATGTAGGTCTATTTCAAAACTGTTAAAAATATATCTGTAATAAAATACGGGGTCTTATCTACGGAACGGCAGGTTCTCGTCAGCATCAAGAATATCGATAGAAGGTACGAAATCTTCGAACGGTTAAATCGAATAGAAAGAGGAAAGAAAGAAGGAAATTTACCTCAATCAAAGAGCTCGGGATATTTAGCCAATATTTTAGCTTCGGGTTCCCAAGTTTCTGATTCGACGTTTCCACAACGCCAAAGGATACGAACTAAAGGCACCACCTTGTTTCGGAGTTGTTTGTTAGCCCTTTCAAGTATACGAATCGGCCTTTCTTCCAAAGCCAAATTAGGTTCCACGTCCAACACTTCTTCTTGAATAATATGACTCGGATCACTGATATACTTCTTCAATTGCGAAACATGGAACACATCATGAACTTTGCTCAAGTTCGGAGGTAATTCCAGACGATAAGAAACAGGACCAACTCTTTTAAGCACACGAAACGGTCCAATATATTTAGGACTCAACTTTCCTTTCACTCCAAACCGTTTCACTCCTTTCATTGGTGAAACTTTAAGGAATACCCGATCATCAACATCAAATTCAAGTGGTCGACGACGAACATCGGCATAGGATTTATGTCTATCTTGAGCGGCTTTCATTCGCTCTCGAATGACTTGAACTTGATCAATTGTTTCAGTAACTATGTCGGGACTCAACATATGATCATCCTGAACTTGATCCCAACAAACCGGACTACGGCACTTCCTACCGTATAAAGCCTGTATGGTGACCATCTTGATAGAAGATGAGTAATGTTGTTATAAGAAATTCCAACAAAGGCAAACACTTCTCCCAAGATGTATGAAAGGCTAAAGCACAAGCACGAAGAAGATCTTCAAAAGTCTGGATCGTCCTCTCGGTCTGACCATCAGTAGCGGCATGAAAAGCTGTGCTCATCAACAATTTACTACCCATGGCTTCTTGCAACGCTGTCCAGAATCGGGAACTGAATCTCGGATTACGATCTGAAACTATACTCTTAGGAACTCCATGGTAGCGTACTATCTCTTTCACATAGGCACCCGCTAAGACCTCTATTCTCGAAGCTTCTCTAATAGGCACGACTCTGGCACACTTGGTTAAACGGTCAACAATAACCCAGATAGCATCCTTTCCACTAGCAGTTCTAGGTAAAGCCATCACGAAGTCCATAGAAATAGACTACCATTTCCACAAAGGAATTTCCAAAGGTTGCAGCAAACCTCCGGGTCTTTGATGATCAATCTTCACCTTCTGACAAGTAAGACATCTACTAACATACTCCTTCACTTCAATCTTCATCCTAGGCCACCAGAACTGTGGTCTCACATCTTTATACATTTTGTCACCGCCTGGATGAATAGAATAAGGAGAAAGG
>JAIUZE010006097.1:0-27513 GCA_022085475.1 Heliosperma pusillum
ACTTTGTTTATCCGAATTGGTTGAAAAAAAGTTGAACCCAATTCAAGTGAACAGGATGAACTTAGTGTTTTGTCCCTAGTCACTCATTTGAGGTGACGTCTCGACGTGACTAGATTGTAAGTCGATCGATGGTTGGTTCAGCACCATGGGGTCATGGAGATGACTGGTCGTTTACATAGACAGACTGTGGAGACACTCTGTCGGGCAGTGACCATAATAGAGTCCCTTATCAAAATTGTTGAAGCCTGGTCGTGGCGGGGATTTCTATTTTATTCCTATGAGTCGATTCTTTAGACTGGCGACCATTTACCTGAGTCGGTGTAGTTTCCGATTGACTTTGGTTTTTGTCCTAGGTAGTGCCGTGAAAGGAGGCCGATGGACATCTTCTGGGTCATGGTGATCTGCATCATACAGTGTAAGATGGGTCAACAGGAATTGTCCACCCACGTTGGGTATTAACATCTTCGGGCCACTCGAGGAGTAGTAACTGGAAATGCGTGGCCACGCTCAGAAGAGATCTCTGGTAGATTTTCCGGTCAGACAGATACTCTCCCAGATCGAGAAAACACTCTATTTATAATTTCAATTGCAAGTGCGACCTGTAAGACACCTTGCAATGAGTGGGAGGATGTGACGCAAAAGAGACAAGAGAATCGGTAGCACACAACTTGTCGAGACAAGTGGGAGAAATTGTAGGAGGAGGAGTCCTCCGCAATAGGGTTGTTACATGCACAACTTGTATCGGACAAGTGAGAGATTGTTGGAGTAAGTATCCTCCACAATAGTGCATTTATATAATAAATCTCATTGGGAATATACGTGGCATGATTAGTATATTTTGATACTCCACGTCAGTTGATTAACGTAAATCGGTAACGCTTGGCTGACTAGAGTTTGACGTTATTGTCGTATGACGGCGGTAATCAACTGATCCCTTTAGGTCACACCTATAGGATGAGACCCAAATGGAAAACTATTTATTTGTATACGATACAGTTTAATTAGTCCCTTACATATATTTGATATATGTTTAGTTATGTGAGCTAATTATTAGATATTGAGTTAAGAACTCAAGAAAATTAATTTTATTGCTCAATTATACGATAATTGATTGATAAAATTTTACGTCTTATTTTAATACGATTAAATAAGATATAATTTAGTGATTAATCGTTAATTCAATAAATTAGTTGAGGTTATGTATATAAGTTGAGGTAGAGGTAATTAGTTAATTATATTTACGAGGAGTTGTAAAATAAATTAATTGGGCATTGTGGGACCCATTATATACTGATATAATGGTAAAATATCACTTAAAAGTTGAGTTTATATTATTTATTAATTTGAATCATATAATTGTTATATGATCAAATTAATACTTGATTATATGAGATAATTAAGCATTTGATAAATAAGTATTTGTGAGACAAATATCAAAAATCAAAAATCAAAATGGACCATTTCATACACATGGTGGACGGTCTAGTAGTAGTGGAGACAAATGATGATTATTCTCTCATATTTTTACACTCCACCTAATGATGTAACTTGTCCAAATTGCTTTAATTACTACATACACTACCATACACTACCTAATGCATGTGGAATAAATTATGAGCAAAATATTTGCCCATAAGAAGGCCTTTGGCCGGTTTCATGTAGTCAAGAGAGAGCAACTGTTGCTCAACTTTTATTATCAAATTCTTACATGCATTCTTCTCTCAACCTCTCTCAAGAAACTCACACAAATATAATATACTTCATATATTACTAATGTAGTAATATTACTAGTATCGTTGAAGGGACAATGCTATATTTATCTAGTTAATAAATATAGTGTTTTTGGGTTGATTCTTGGGTGCAACAAGAAGGAGACCTTCTACTTTGGAGGTTGTTTTATGGAGGATCATCTATTATTTTCATGCTCAAGAACAATAAGAAGGAGTTCTTATTGTGCCCATATTGAACCGAAAATACCCCATGTAAGGATGTTTTCGTCTTATCTTTTCTTTTATGCTTTTATATTTGCATGCATGATAACTAGATCCTAAATCATTAAGTTAATTTAATTTAATGAACTAATTAGAGGAGTCTAATTAGAGGTCTAGGACTTTCATAGTCTTCCTTTGACTTGGGTTGATGTTTCCTTTTGAAGTTGAAAGCCAAAGTCCAAGATAAATCCACTTGAGGAAGGATGTAGCGGAATCGTAATCAAATCGTGAAATGGCTATCATCGGTTCCTCATAAACTCGTACTCTAGTGAATTTGCTCTATAAAGTAGAAAAATATAGCAAAACCGCTTCATTTCCTATAAAACGAGACAAAACACGCAAAACAACTAGAATAGCAATATTAGCTCGTTAATCACTTAACAAAGTGCATAAATCGTATAGAAATCGAGCTAAAACGGGGGATAAATCAGTACAAAATATCACTTATTAGTGACTTCTAGTACTACCTCTTTACCGAATATTGAAGATGTGCCTATAGTTCGTGAATTTGTTGATGTATTCCCCGAAGATTTGCTCGAGATTCCTCCCGAGCGTGATGTTGAGTTTTCCATTGATCTTGTACCTGGTTCTGGACCCATAGCCAAAGCTCCTTACCGTATGGCTCCGACCGAGTTGAAAGAGTTAAGGAAACAACTTGATGATATCATTGAGAAAGGTTTTATTCGACCAAGTGCCTCGCCTTGGGGTGCTCCCGTTCTATTTGTGAAGAAGAAAGATGGTTCTATGAGGCTTTGTATTGATTACCGTGAGTTGAACCGAATTACAATCAAGAATAGGTATCCTTTACCAAGGATTGAAGAGTTTTTTGATCAACTAAAGGGTGCTTCAACTTTTTCCAAGATTGATTTGAGATCCGGTTATCACCAAATTCTCGTTCGTGATGTTGATATACCGAAGACTGCTTTTAGTACAAGGTATGGTCATTATGAGTTCAAGGTGATGCCATTTGGATTGACTAATGCTCCCGCTATTTTTATGGATCAAATGAACCTCACATTTAGTGAATACCTTGACAAGTATCCTTATTTTCTCCAAGACCGAAGAAGAGCATGCTATTCATCTAAGAACTACTTTGAGTGTTCTTCGTCGTCAGAAGTGGTTTGTCAAATTCTCCAAGTGTGAATTTTGGTTACCTAAGGTGTCCTGTTGAACCATGTTTGTTGATGATGACAAGTCCGTGCTACTTGTCGTTTAACGTGTTTGATTGCTTTGTGCATGCCTAGATGATTATCACAGTGAATGGAGCTTAAAGAACTATGAAGAATCATTCTAACTACTCTTTGGTCGTCTAGCTAATGTAAGGATGTTATTTTTTAGAACAACTCATTGTGACAGTTTTGAACAGTCTTTGAGACTGTTCAAATCAGGATGATTTAATGCATAACAACTCAATGAATATTTTTCAAGAGATTTCGAAAAGCCTTGAAAGATCTTTCTCAGTAAAATTTATTTGAACGATATCTCTTAATAAGATAATCTTCTCCAACCCTATGAGTCCTCTTTGGAAACTTATTTTGTTAAAAGATTATTTTATTTTAAGGTTGTTTTAAAAGATATGGACTCTTTAGAAAAGATATTATTTTTAAATATTATATTTACCTTGTTTTGCAAGATTCCAAAAACTACCTACTATTATATATTCTATCAATCCAGTAGGTTGAACGGAAGAGAATACTTTATTGAAAATCATTCAGCAAAGAAAAACAACTTGTACGTTTAACGTGAAAAATTCTCTTGAATTGTTCCCTTAAGTCGGATCGTGAAAGTGTTCAAATATATTCATCCCTTAAGGTCTTGTCTTTACTGTTCGAATTTGTGAACCATATAAAGAGACAAAGTTCTTGTAATTTTCAGTTTGTGAGTAAGAGATTATTGGGGTACGAGGTTGTACTCGAGTCGCACGATCGGGTTGTTCGTGGGGGTCTTCTTTGTAATCGGGTTGATTTATAAGGAAGACATTAATAAGAGAGATAGTGGACGTAGACCTTTTAGAGAGTAGGTCGAACCACTTAAAAACCGCTGTGTTCTTATTGTTGTTTGATCGTTATATTGTTTTCTTATATTTCGATTCATTCACGAATCTGTTCGAATCAGTACTGCACAATCTTCATTGTTTAAACAGTGCGTTGAACTGTTTAATTTGCCTGAGTGCTGATTCGTAACAGATAAATTCCGAGTTGTTTGTTTAAAGTTTTAAAAGGTAATTAATTCACCTCCTCCCCCTCTTAAGTATTGGATCCATAAACTCAACAATTGGTATCAAAGCCTCGTGCTCTTGATTGCTTTACCGCAAAGAGTTTGATCCTTTTGAGTTTATCTTTTCTCTTTTATCTTGCTTAAATGAATTCCAGATCTGTCAAATGTCCTCTCTTCAATGGCACGGACTATGGCTGGTGGAAAAATAGAATGACACATTTCATTAAAGGAACTGATTATGAGTGTTGGGCAATTACTGAAAGTGGCCCTCTTGTTATTACGACCACCGATGCAAATGGTGTTAAAAGTCCTAAAGCAAGAGAGGCCTACACTGCCGATGACTATAAGAAGGCAGAAAAAAATGCTCGAGCAATATCCCTTTTACAATCTGGTCTTATAAATGAGGAGGCCGGCCGTATTGCTGGTTGTAAGACGGCTAAGCAAATTTGGGATACTCTCGAGTTAGCCCACGAGGGAACATTGCAAGTGAAGAAACTTTGTATTGATCTATTAATGCAACAATACGAGGCCTTCAAAATGCAAAAAGATGAATCGATTAAAAGCATGTCTTCTCGATTTTCTAGTATAACCAACGAACTTTCAAATCTTGGTCGCTCTTTTCAAACGGAGGACATTGTCCGTAAAATTTTAAGAAGTTTAACCAAGAGATGGCTAGCCAAGGTCACAACCATTGAAGAAGGCAGGGACTTAACTACTCTCACCTATGCAGCCTTAATGGGATCTCTTATGGCACATGAAATAGCCCTTGATGATGCCGAAGAGAAGCCCAAGGCTAAGGGCCTGGCCTTGAACGCCTTCTCAAGTGATAATGAAAGTGATCTTGAGGAGGAAGTTGAGTTATCTAAGCGTATTGCAAAGATAATCAGAAAACAAAATCAAGGGAAGTTCGAAAGTTTTACACCAAAGAAATATGCTCCTTCTACTTTTTCTTCTTCTTCATCTCGTTCTATGTCTAGAATGGGTTGCTTTAAATGTGAAGATCGTGATCATCAGATCCGAAACTGTCCCAAATGGGAAGAAGTAAAGTCTAGAGATAAACGTGAGAAATCTAAGCAAGAGTACAAACGTGCAATGATTGCTGCTGTGTGGGGTGAGTCCGAATCCGAGGACGATGAACCGCCTAAGGAAGAAAAGGAAGATAAACTATGTCCTCGATCCACTTACAAGCCCAAGCCATAAAAGAACTCATACAAAGATGATATTAGATGTCTTATGGCCCATACTGACAATTCCGAAAGTGAATCTGACGACGAGGTATGTCTTTCTAATCTCAAGACTCGTGTTACATCTCTGTCAATAGAAAAAATAATTAGGCTTCTTGACAAGACCCTAGACACTAGTTATGACCAAAGTAAACGTCTGGAAGCAATGCAAACTGAGATTGAAAGTATCGCGGAAGAAAATGTCAAGTTAAAACGTGATCTGAAACATATTGAAAAACGAATAGTTGAACAGACTGTTCATTCCGAATTTATCACTGAAAATGAATCGCTAGTCAACAAGATACAAGCTTTAACTAACGAACTGGATGAAATAAAAAATGTGCATGTTAAAGGAGCTACCACATACTCTGAGTTCAGTACTAAATTTGATAGACTCAATGTTGACTATGGCGATCTCCTTAACAAGAACAAGAGACTTCTTAGAAAAATCGATAACCTTGAAATCGACCTAAGAAATGCTAGGAATGTCACCGCTAAATGGGAAGGAAGTAATATCGTTCTTGACTTCCTAGTCAATCAATCCAGTAATACTAAGAAGCTAGGATTAGGGTATGAATCTTGTTCTAACTTCAAGCTAGATGATCCTCAATATCATACAGTTTGGGTTCCTGAACAGAAAGTAAACAGATCACCGAGCTGTTCAATTCATAATGCTTCCAGCAATGTCTATTTCAGAAAGCCTAAACCCGTAGAACATGACTTTCGTAAACGTAAGTATGTCGGCCTACCTGAGTATACTTTGT
The DNA here is from genome assembly GCA_022085475.1 of Heliosperma pusillum. Lineage (NCBI taxonomy): Eukaryota > Viridiplantae > Streptophyta > Magnoliopsida > Caryophyllales > Caryophyllaceae > Heliosperma > Heliosperma pusillum. Next base: position 6,196 of record JAIUZE010006097.1, read on the forward strand.
GCAAATTTTGTGGGAAAACAGGACACGTATTTAATGCTTGTAAGAAGCGGTTAGGTTACATGGAACAAAGTTATAAGATTGTCAAGAAAATGTGGATTCGAAAGGACTTATTAGCACAAGTGACTAACCAAAAGGGACCCAAGTTAATTTTTGGGTACCCAAGTCCAACGTATAATCTGTTTTGCAGGTTAAAGTGAGAGGGAGCAACATGCATTGATCAAAACAAATTTCGTTGCTCAAGGTGCATATGGACGATGTCTTTGACCTCTCACATAGAACCTACAAAGTTGAGGTGTGATACATGAATTGGTAAGGTGTTTCAAGTTTATTCACACTTCAAGAAAGGATGGTAAGAACTTCTCAACTCTTGAACTTAATGTTAAGCAAACATCTTGAGAAGTATAAAAGGTAGTTGGTGTGTAAATTCTTAAGCTCGTGGCTTACTACCTATTATGTTGTATTCTTCATCTTGCTTATCAAGATATCTAACATCATTAAGCATGTGTGCAGATGAGAAGAACAAGAGAGAACCTACGAGGACTTGAAGAGTAAAACAGAAGCATGTCAAACAGTTCACTGAACTATTCTGATTAAAGTCATCTCAAGTTCAGGGGGAACAGAACAGTCACGAACATTGTTCAATCATACATCCGACAGTTCAGAGGGATTAAATAATAGCTAAATCAATGTGTACGGAGCAAAGTATGGCACTTGGAACCACGACCAAAATATCGTTCCGTCATATGAACCAAATGAGTAAGACAAAAATTACGGGATTACGGTATGATTATTATTTGTGTGCCTATTTTTGTGATAACATGAGTACAATTAATATTTCATAAAATCCCGTCAATATTCTATGACAAACTTTTTTCGTGACATGGAAGAAAAAGGGAACATTTGCTTAAATTTTTGTAAAATCGAAGATCAGTTATCCGACTTTTTACTAAATCTTTAGCAAGGGAACAATTTGAGAATATCTGATTGGAATTTGGTCTATTAAACTGTAGCTCGTAGTTAATGATCCACTAAAATTTTCCTCTATGATTGACTAGAAAAGAGTCATTGTGTCACTGAGTTGGTAATTCTCCATTAGTTATGGAACATGGTTGTAGTTTGCCTAGTCTGATCCTCTTCTCATAGACTAGTAACGGGTTTGACAATTCGATGTTTGTACTTAACTTGCATATCCACTTTGTTCTCAAATAAAGGCAAAATCCAAATAACCAAAAAAAAAAAAGCCAAAACAACCCAGAACTTACCAAACCAAAATTGGACAGTCTTCTGCACTGTTCAGTTGAGAACCTAAAACCCAAACCTTGTTTTACCAAAACCTATCTACAATAGATAGGAAGCACCAAATCAATTTGCCTAACCAATTAACCTACAACCCAAAGCTAATTTATACCTTCACCTAATTGATTTTGGTTTGAGTATATTGCACTTGAGTTTCTTTTATTCGTGCCATTTTTAATACGATAATGATATTTGCACATGTTTTCATTTCGCACTTTCATCGGGGATTTTTGATGATGCTATAACTTTTTATGGAGATTCTCATTACAATATAAGTTCTTATGAGAAATGAGAGAGAGCTCAAAAAAAATGATGAAAAAAAAAAATGATGAAAAAAAAATGATGAAAAGAAAAGGAAGAAAAAAAGTGAGAAAAAAAAAACAAAAGTGAAGAAAGGCGAAAAAAAAGGGAAGAACGAAAAAAAAAAAAAAAAAAAGAAGGAAGAAGAAGGAGGAATATGAGCACTATGTGATGATTTAGTTAATTCCTCATTGATTTCAAATCTCCTACGTTTTTCATGTTCTTCAAAACTTCATATGCATGTATCTTGATCTTTTGCTACAAAATTCTTTCACGAAGTTTAGATATCTCATGTAATCTTTATACTCATACTCATAGTCAATTCTAACTTAACATAAACCCTCCCTTACCCTTCATAACTTGCCCTTCCTCGACCTATCCCTTTAAATCAGCCTAACCCATATATTGCCTATTCTTTTTTGTGGATGTGTTTGTATATGGTGCTCTCGTTGGTTGTTTTGAACTAGTTATTATGATGTCTATGCGGACCGTGTATCGGTATATATTTCCTTGTCTTTGTGGCAATGGGTGTGCGTTGACTATTTTGACTCTCTTTCTCTTTTTGATGATGTCAAGAGGGGGAAATAGTGGTGGATCTCGTACATGATGGATCTCGTACCTAGTAGCTATTAATCTTTAGACCTTTGACTATGAAGTTTTCCTCTTTGCGTTTCGAAAAACTAAAGATTCACTTCAACTATGCTGATCTTAGACTGTTTCCTATTTCTATCAATTGTCATGATTATTATTGTCTTACTAATCTTGTGTTGAGGGGGAACTTGTCACTAAGGACTTGCCATCATCAAAGGGGGAATTTGTTGAACCATGTTTGTTGATGATGACAAGTCTGTGCTACTTGTCGTTTAACGTGTTTGATTGCTTTGTGCATGCCTAGATGATTATCACAGTGAATGGAGCTTAAGGAACTATGACGAATCGTTCTAACTACTCTTTGGTCGTCTAGCTAATGTAAGGATGTTATTTTTTAGCACAACTCATTGTGACAGTTTTGAACAGTCTTTGAGACTGTTCAAATCAGGATGATTTAATGCAGAACAACTCAATGAATATTTTTCAAGAGATTTCGAAAAGCCTTGAAAGATCTTTCTCAATAAAATTTATTTGAACGATATCTCTTAATAAGATAATCTTCTCCAACCCTATGAGTCCTCTTTGGAAACTTATTTTGTTAAAAGATTATTTTATTTTAAGGTTGTTTTAAAAGATATGGACTCTTTAGAAAAGATATTATTTTTAAATATTATATTTACCTTGTTTTGCAAGATTCCAAAAACTACATACTATTATATATTCTATCAATCCAGTAGGTTGAACGGAAGAGAATACTTTATTGAAAATCATTTAGCAAAGAAAAACAACTTGTACGTTTAACGTGAAAAATTCTCTTGAGTTGTTCCCTTAAGTCGGATCGTGAAAGTGTTCAAATATATTCATCCCTTAAGGTCTTGTCTCTACTGTTCGAATTTGTGAACCATATAAAGAGACAAAGTTCTTGTAATTTTCAGTTTGCGAGTAAGAGATTATTGGGGTACGGGGTTGTACTCGAGTCGCACGATCGGGTTAATCGTGGGGGTCTTCTTTGTAATCGGGTTGATTTATAAGGAAGACATTAATAAGAGAGATAGTGGACGTAGACCTTTTAGAGAGTAGGTCGAACCACTTAAAAACCGCTGCGTTCTTATTGTTGTTTGATCGTTATATTGTTTTCTTATATTTCGATTCATTCACGAATCTGTTCGAATCAGTACTGCACAATCTTCATTGTTTAAACAGTGCGCTGAACTGTTTAATTTGCCTGAGTGCTGATTCGTAACAAATAAATTCCGAGTTGTTTGTTTAAAGTTTTAAAAGGTACTTAATTCACCCCCTCCCCCTCTTAAGTATTGGATCCATAAACTCAACATGTTCTTTCTTGGGCATGTAATTTCTAAAGAAGGTGTAATGGTGGATCCTTCTAAGATTGAAGTTGTGGTGGATTGGAAGAGTCCGACCGATGTTAGAGAAGTCCGAAGTTTTCTTGGTTTAGCTGGTTATTACCGTAGATTTGTCAAAGATTTCTCAAAGCTTGCTAGACCAATGATCCAATTGTTGAAGAAAGAAACCAAGTTCTTATGGAATGAAGCTTGTGAAGCCGCTTTTCAAGAGTTAAAGAAAAGGTTGACTACCACCCCGGTGTTGACTTTGCCTGAAGATGGTGTAGACTTTGATGTCTATTGTGATGCTTACAAGATGGGATTGGGTTGTGTACTTATGCAAAGTAGGAAAGTGGTGGCTTATGCTTCGAGGCAGTTGAGAGTTCATGAAGTGACCTATCCTACTCATGATTTGGAATTAGCCGCCGTTATTCATGTTGGAGTAGGTGCCCTCCACAATAGTGCGCCACATAATAAATCTTATTAAGGAATATAATTGGGATATTTATTGACTATATATATGATTAGTCAGTTGATTAACGTTAATCAATAACGGTTGGCTGACTAGAGTTTGACGTTATTGTCGTATGACGGCGGTGATCAACTGGTCCCTTTCGGTCACGCCTAAAGGATGAAATCCAAATAGTAACTAATTATTTGTATATGATACAGTTAATTAGTCCATTACATATATTCGATATGTACGAGAGTTAATTGTTAGAAATTGAGTTAAGAACTCAAATTCGATTAAGTTTATTTTTCAATTATGCGATAATTGACTAATAAATTTATATCTTATTTTAATACGATTAAATAAGATTTAACTTAGTAATTAATCGTTAAATTACTAAATTAGTTGAGGTTTTGAGATAGAGGTAATTAGTTAATTATATTTACAAAGAGTTGTAAAATAAATTAACTAAGCATTGTGGGACCCATTATATATTGATATAATGGTAGAATATTACTTAAAATGTTAAGTACATATTATTCATTTATTTGTGTCATATAATTGTTATATGATCAAATTAACACTTAATTATAAAAGATAATTAAGCATATGATTAATAAGTATTTGTGTGACAAATATCAAAAATCAAAAAGGATCAAAATAGGCCTCACATGGCCGGTTATAGTGTAGTGGATGGTGATGATGGTTGCTCTTATTCATACTCACAAGCAACAGTACATGTGATTATGACATGAATAGTAAACCTAAAATCATTTTACTCACTACAACACACAACCACTTTGCATGGCAATAAAATAAGAAGAAAAATCAATCTTGTGGTGATCATAGGGGCCGGCCCTCTTGGCTATAAATAGAACAATTGTTGTTCAATTTATCACTAGTTCATTCTTGCTTATTTCATACATCTCTCAAAAAACTCTTCTTCTCTCTAAAACTCTCAAATACTAATATTTACTAAGTATTACTAGTGTAGTAATATATTCTAATATTAGTAGTATAATATCTATCTTATTATCTAGTTAATAATAAGGGTAGATTATTTGGTGTCATCTTGGTGCAACTTGAAGGAGGTCTTCTAATTTGAAGATTATTCTTGTTCATCCATATTAATAGCTCAAGAACAACAAGAAGGAGTTCTTGTTGTGCCCTTTTTATTTCCATATCAATGTGAGGAAATTTCTTCTTTTATATAAATGTCTTTATATTTGCATACATGTTACATAGATCATTAAATACTAAATTAACAAGTAATTTAGTAACTAATTAGAGGAGTCTAATGAAGGTCTATGGACTTTCATGTGGTATCAGAGCTAGCTTGTAGCATGCATGTTCATTTTGGACAATTTTGATTAAAGTTATAAGATAACTAATACATCAAAAATTTTGAGTTAAAATACGATTCTGAAAAAAACTTTTGATGCATATATACCTACTGACCTAAAAATATTTGTGGTAAAATTTCGTGATTATAGGGATTGATTTGCTGTTTATTTTGATTTTTGTCTTTTAAACCGAGTTAACATGCATTTTATGAGTTAAAAGTTAACTAAAAATAGTTTCATGTTGATTCTGGCCATGAACTTTTAATATGATCTCACATGCATATCTTAAATATTGGATGTAAAATTTCGTGACTATTAATTAAGTATTGCATGTTTATTGATTTTTATACGATAAAAGTCGATAAAATGAGATTATAATGTTCATAAAATTGGAACGTCCTTTTCTGGTCTTAAAATGTTTTTATACATTTAAAATAATGATTTTAATCATAGTGGTGAAATTTCATAATTTGTTTCACTAATTTACTATATTTAATGATTTTTATTTGATAAAACCATTAAATACAAAGCTATTTGTTCATAAAATTAATTTAAATTTTTGAGCAAATGTTTTTTATTTTTATAGTTACTGGAAATGTTCCAGAATGTAAAAAAAAATTTAATTTCAAATTTTATGATGTTTATATTTTATTTTGGGTTTATTTCATAATTGTTATGATTAAACTGTAATATCTAGCAAATGAAATCAAATCGATCAAATTAATGACCAACAAAATTAGTAGGGACTAATTTTGAGTTCTAAAACAGTTTAGTTAATTAATTTGAATTTAAATGAGATTTAAATGTTGATATTGATTTTTAATGGTTAAAAATCAATAAATCCCGTAAAATCGAGCTACAATGAGCATGAATGTGTTTAGGGCGATTTTGGCATGAATTTTGAAGAAATTTATTTTATTTATGGTTGAATGAATGAATATCATTTATTTAATAATTTATGTAAATTTTGTACCTAGTATGGCCTAGTTATTTTTAATCGTTATTACCCGTAATGTAAGGGAATAACGGTTTGGTTGTAATTTTATTGCGATCTCGCATCGCCGGTTTGTATAATTTAATAATTTCATTTCATAGAATATATGTATAATAGGAATTTGTATATTTGTATATTTGTAATTATTTTTATGAAGACTGGTGACTCCCTCAAGACGGTGCCATTTTGGAAGGTGTTCCATGTGAAGAGGCAAGGGACCAAGGAGTTGGTTTCCGAATTTGTAATTATCTAGTTAATTTGATTAGCTAGGTGGCCATACTAGGATTTTATCGTTGCTTGGTTGCTTGCTTTATTTCCGCTCATGCCAAAATCGTCACACATGCATTTTATTTTCCGTTATTGTCAAGTCAACGTTATTCACAATTCACCGACTTAGTTCACTTATAGGGAATTAATAACTAAATTGACAAGATCTCTCACATGTTTAAAAAAATTGAGATTAGCCTTACCAATTAGTAACATCTATGAATCCCGTGTTCATTAGGGCTACCACGCTCGTGGGTCCCATTTTACCTCGGGTAAGTAGGGTGATGCGATCACAAGCTAAAATTGGATTGGACTCAACGAGATAAACGTTATCTTGGGACTAGGAGATGGATTTAGTTGAAATCCGTCAACCAAGAGTTCTAAAGGGTAGAATTAGTCAAGTAATGACTTACCATTTCTAGAGAAAGGTAGCATGCAATGACTATTTTTATTTAAAGATGGGTCTTGGAATCATTTATATAATTTAGTGAGAGGTCATTATATAAATGCTAAACTTGTTAAAATGTTTTTCAAGTAAATTAACAATGAATGTTTATATATTTCTTTTTGTTGTAGTAACCATATTCGCACAATGTCAACATCATCAAACAATGCAACCTTGGGTAAGAACTCATGGTTGAGATCCGTCATGGACAAGTGTGTCCTGAAAGATGACGGAAGTAACTTCGTTGAATGGGAGTCAACGATCAAGAGTGTCGCGTTATCCGATAACGTGCTTCGCTACTTGGTCGAAGAGCCCCCCACCGAACCCGCGCCTAGATCGTCTGCGGTGGTTCGGGCCGAATATGACCTTTACTTGAAGGTTGAAAATGACGTCAAGAATGTCTTAATTTGGTCAATCTCACCCAAACTCAAACTCCAATTGATATCACTCGATGCATATGCGATATTCACGAGGATCACGTCAATGTTTTCGCAAGCCCCTCAAATTCTTCAATATGAGGCGGCTACGAAATTCTTTGACACCAAGCTTCAAAGGGGCCAAAAGGTTGGCCACACGTGCTCAAAATGGTTGAGCACGCGGACACCTTAGAGCGTCTAGGGTGCAAAATTCCGAAGCAATTGGTGGTGGGTAAGATCCTTCATTCACTCACACCTAAGTTCACCCAATTTAGGGTGAACTATAACATGAATAGCATGGACAAGAGTTTCCATGAACTCCATGCACTCCTCACCCAAGCGGAGAGGGACATGGAGGCTAGTGGGAGTGAACCCAAGGATGTTCTTTCCATGAAAATGAAGAACATGAACCTTGGGGTGAGGAAGGACAAGGAAAAGGGTAAGACTCTTTTCAAGAAAGTCGGCAAGGGAAAGGGCAAGGTCTTTTATAAGCCCAAGCCCAAAGTCAACAAACACGCGGAGGCGGATTGCTATTATTTTAATGGCAAAGGGCATTGAAAACGCAATTGCCCCAAATACTTGAATGACAAGAAGGACGGTTGTGTGACAACGTCATGTAAAATTCTTTCATCACTCTTGTTGGAGCTAGTGTCCTCCACAGTTAGTGCAATAACATAAATAAATCTCTGTAGGTTCACAGGGTATACTTTGTATAATAATCAGTTGATTAACGTTTATCAATAACGGTTGGCTTGCTAGATAAGTTTGACGTTATTGTCATACAGATGGCGGTGATCAACTGGTCCCTAAAAGTCACACCTATAGGATGTGTTTGATAGATGTGATTATTTGAGAAAATAATCATATTGATGCCCTATTATATGACTAAAAGGTTAGTCAGTGTATTTGACTAAAAGGTTAGTCAATGTGATGATGAGACGATTATTTAATAATGATTAAATAAAGTTAGCTGAGACGAATTAACTGTAATTCGTAAATTGAATATAAAAAGTTATATTTAATTGTTGTATATAATGTAAGCTAATTAAACAGAAACCGTTATAATTAATTGGCAAATTATAAATATACGGATATTTATAATTAATGATGTATTATAATGTCGGTCCATGTAAAACGACGATTATAATATATTACATTATATTGGAAGCTAAAATGACCAAAAACGAAAGTATCCAGATACACTCGGTTTTTAGTCAATGGGTAGTTATTTTGAGGAGACAAAAATCTCCTCATATAAAACCTAGTTGAGCCGTGAGAAGCAAAGGACAAGGGAGAGAAATTGTGTTTATAATTCTAAACCTAATCCATTCTCACTTGGGGGCCTCTATCTCAACATCTCACAAAAACAAAAGGTTAACAGTAACTTTTGACAAAAACACAAAAACAAAAGGTTAACAGTAACTTTTGGTTCTCTTTCTAGCAAAGGAGAAGGGCATATCTCATACAATCTTGGGTGCAACGATTAGGAGGATATCTACCTTGATATCTCTGTTCTTTACGCCAATTGCTAGGACCGGAGGTTGATTTCTAAATCTCTATTCTTATTCTTGTTTTCGTTTATGACTTGCGTAACCAAATTATTACTTTTCGTTATAATCCTATAATAATTGTATTGTGGTAATACCGATTTCCCACAACTCTATATGATAGATATTAACTTTGCTAGTACATCTTCTTGGGTATTTGATACCGGTTGTGGTTCTCACCTTTGTAATCATGTACAGGGGCTGAAGGATGCGCAAGCACTAGCCAAGGGTGACGTGGACCTGCGCATGGGAAATGGAGCTAAGGTAGCCGCTGTTTCCGTGGGCACCTACGTTCTTCTTTTGCCTAATGGTTTAGAGTTGTATTTAAATAATTGCTATTATATACCAACTCTTACCAAGAACATTATCTCCATTTCCGTGTTAGACATGGAAGGATTTTCATTTTGTATTAAGAACAATTGTTGTACTTTCTCTTTAAATGAAATGGTTTATGGCGAGGCCATTTCTATTGGAGGTATTTATGTTCTAGATATTGCAAAAGAGGTCTATCATGTAGAAAACCAGAAGCTCAAAACAGGTGAACCTAATCAATCATACCTTTGGCATTGTCGTTTAGGGCACATAAACGAACGACGCATAAAGAGACTTGTTTCATCTAAAGTGCTCAAACCATTCGATTACGAATCTTATGGCGTATTCGAAGCTTGTCTTCTAGGCAAGATGACTCGTGCTCCTTTTACGGGAAAAGGGACACGAGCAAGTGAAGTATTAGGACTTATACATAAGGATGTATGCGGTCCAATGACTATCCAAGCTAGAGGTGGTTATCACTACTTCATTACTTTGACACCCCTACTTGATAATAATTGATATGTCTACTTGATGAGGCTAAAGTGATTGCTTTTTGAAAAATTCAAAGAATTTTCAAAATGAATAGAAAACCAATTGATAAAACGAATTAAAACCCTACGATCCGACGTGGTTGTGATACTTGAAACAATGAATTTGATTCACACCTAACGATTGTGGTATAGTATCACAATGGACTTCCTCCTGGAACACCTCATAAATGGTGTGTCCGAAAGGAGAAATCGAACTTTATTAGATATCGTTCATCTATGATTGAGTCCTGACAAGAGCTTCCTATTATTTTGGGGTTTTGCTATCTTATCTGCAAATTTTTACTAATCGAAAGCCCGAGTAAGCGGCAAACAAGACTCCATATGAGATATGGACAATGGAAAGTCCCTTATTTGTCGTTTATTAGAATTTGGGGATGCGAGTCTTTGTTAAGAAATAATCTGACGATAAACTCGCACCAAAATCTGACAAATGTCTTTTCGTAGGATATCCAAAGGAATCACGTGCTTATTACTTCTACAATAAACACGAGGACAAAGTGTTTGTGTCTCGTAATGCAGTCTTTTTAGAAAATGATTTTATTTCTAAAAGACAGAGTGGGAGAAAATTTGAACTTGATGAAGTCCAAGAGCCACAAACCGAAAAGGACGACGAGGAAAATGTTCCCTCTTCGTCTGGCACGGTCATTATTCCTTCGGAACCTAGGAGGTCAAGCAGAATTAGTCATCCACCTGATAGATACCTTGGTATTATAGAGGAAGGTGATGACTATAATGCTTTACTTTTTGAAAGTAACGAACCTACTACCTACAAAGCAGCCATTTCTAGTCCCGACTCAAAGCTATGGCTAGGAGCCATGCAATCCGAAATGGATTCTATGTACGACAATCAAGTATGGGACTTGGTTGATTTACCTAAGGAGGTAAGACCTCTTCATTGTAAGTGGATCTATAAGATCAAAAGTGGCATAGATAAACATAATGATGTTTACAAAGCTAGATTGGTGGCAAAAGGTTTCACCCAAGTTCATGGTCTTCACTATGACGAAACCTTCGCCCCAGTCGCCATGCTTCGATCCATAGGATTATCTTAGCGGTTCCCGCAATTTCAAATTAGGAGATTTGGCAGTGGATGTCAAAACCGCCTTCATTGAATGTTCGAGAAGAGGAAGTGTACATGACCCAACCTAATGGTTTTTGTGGATCCATCAAACCCTAAGAAGGTAGTCAACTTAACGAGATATCCATCTATGGTCCTTTAAACAGCATCCATGAGTTGGAATCATCGTTGCGATCATGTAATTAGACAAAATGGTTTCACTCGAAGTGTCGAGGAACCATGTTTATACATGAAGTTTAGTGGGGTAAAGTAACTTTTCTAGTCTTGTATGTAGATGACATACTACTCATTGGGAATGATATTCCAATGCTCACTTCTGTGAAGGAGTGGCTAGGGATACATTTCCAAATGAAAGACTTAGGAGAGGCCCAGCGCATCTTAGGTATCCGGATCTATAGGGATAGATCTAAAAGAATACTAGCATTAAGTAAAGAAACTTACATTGATAAGATTCTTGATCAGTTCAACATGAAAGACTCTAAGAGAGGCTTTCTTCCTATGGGAAGTGGGATCACTTTGAGCAAGTCAGAGTGCCCTACAAAACCCGAGGAGATTGAACGTATGAAATTGATCCCTTACGCATCTGCTGTTGGATCAATCATGTATGCTATGATGTGCACTCGTCCCGATGTTGCATATGCTTTGAGCATGACAAGTCGTTACCAAGCAAATCCAGGTGAGAGTCACTGGATAGCCGTAAAGAACATCCTTAAGTACTTGAGAAGGACCAAGGATTCGTTCTTAGTGTTTGGAGGCGAGACTGAGTTACGTGTAAAGGGTTACACAGATGCCAGTTTCCAAACAGATAGGGATGATATGAAATCCCAATCCGGCTACGTTTATATGATGAATGGAGGAGCTGTTTGCTGGAAGAGTTTCAAGCAAAGCGTTACAGCGGATTCTACAACAGAAGCAGAGTACCTTGCAGCGTCTGAAGCTGCAAAGGAAGCTGTATGGATTCGGCAATTTTTGGAAGGACTAACAGTAGTCCCTACTGCCAAAGATCCTATCACAATTTATTGTGATAACAGTGGGGCTATTTTTCAGGCAAAAGAGCCCAAGTCTAGTAACAAGTCTAGACATTTACTTAGGAAATATCATGTAATTAGAGATTACGTGGACAGAAAGGAAATTGACATTTGTAAGGTTGGGACAGATGACAACATTGCTGATCCTTTAACCAAGCCTTTGTCAAAGGCTAAGCATGATGGTCATGTCGTCACAATGGGATTGAGACGTGTACTAGAATTCATTTAGATTATGTAATATGTAATAATTGAATGTTGTATTTATTATTTCATATATGATAATTGCATTCATTGTTCGAGTTTCATTTTAAACTCTTTTATTTAGTTTGACTAAATTTAATACTTTGTTTATCCGAATAGATTGTAAGACAATGTTGGACCCTATTCAAGTGAATAGAACGAACTTAGTATTTTGTCCCTAGTCACTCAATGAGGTGACGTCTCGAAGTGACTAGATTGTAAGTCGATCGATGGTTGGTTCAGCACCATGGGGTCATGGAGAGGACTGGTCGTTTACATAGACAGACTGTATGACACTCTGTCGGACAATGACATTGTAGAGACCCTTAAATCAATTATTTAATGCCTGGTCCTGGCAGGGTCTTCTATATTATTCCTATGAGTCGATTCTTTTGACTGGCGACCGTCTATGTGACACCCTCAAATTTGCGGAAAGAAAAAAAATTATTTAAATACATAAAAGAAATATGAGAATACAATACGAAGGTGTCATAAATAAAAAGGTCATTACAAAACGGAAATAATATTCTACAAAAGAAATATACAAGACGGGAGACATATCTCCCGTATAAATACGGAAATAAAAGAGTGTATAATAATATACAATCTAAGAACCGAATATAGGTCCAAGGTAAATACTTCGCTCGCTAGCTCGTCAATGTACCCCAAAATGCATTCACCACCTGTTCGACCGCATTAAATATAAACACGGAAGCCACAGTCAGTGGGGAGTAACTCCGAGTTCTCCCAGCCACGAAATGTCGAGTTTAATGAAACATGAATAACATAAAAGCAATGTATATGGAAAATACAAAACTTAAACATATATGATATGCTTTTCATGTTATGAAACAGATAACTAACAATTAACCTAGCATGTGAAAGCTATCATGTGAAACCGATAATAAACTATAACTCGAGGTAGGGAAGCTGGTATGCTGGCTCAGCGGTTACCATGTAACATGGCCCTGATACACTCAAACCCTAATCAACACGTAATCATGTGAATCAGTTAACAACCGTTAATCCAAACTCTATCAATCCTAGCCGGCTTGCATCTCACCTTCTAGAACTCATAGAATCATACATACATGAAAGACCAATACTTCTACAAACAGGCATAAGTTCTTAGAACAGTCGATAGAAGACTTCTGTAACTCGAGGCTATACCACAAGGTAGGAAAACATCCTAGTCCTAGACTGATCAGACCTAGCGACAACAGCTATTCCGTTCCCCGTCCCATGACATAACCGTCTATGAGAAACTCTACTAGGCGACCCCCTAAGCAGAGATGGCTAGTACTTAAGCTGGTTCCAACCCCAAAACGGATTAGGCAACCATGCCCCGACTTGGATATAAACCCACCAAGCCGAGACACAAAAGCTATCAAGCGGCAAACTCCGTATGCTCGTTAAAGATAGTACGGGCCTATCAATGTCGTGGTCCAAGCTACTCATTTAGAATTAGAATGGTCAAGACGCCATATTCTCATAATTCTCTATGGGTACTTAGTCAACACGACACCAACCATAAAATAAAACAGTCACGGGAAAACATCCTATCATGTGACTATTTGCATATCAATAATAATCAAATATCATATCGCCTCATATCTACCAAGGCTAATTCATAATTAAATACAACCTTACTTGAAGACAAATCCCCGACCCGAGTCCCGCGACGGGTCATCAGTCAAATCGGGGCTGACTAGATCTTAGTTTGACCAAACCCGTTGGATCAAACCGGCTAGAAGCAGAGTCTTTATCACATAGACATAGACATAAAAATCAACATATTCATTACATGTTATTTATTAAAACTTCTAACATGTGAATAAATAAATATTACGTAACCCCGCTTGACTTAAAGGATATCAAATTAAATTACGATCTCGTCTTATAATTTCTAACATGTGAGAAATAATAATTTTATGAAAACCTTTTTAATTAAATAATTTTACTTATTAACATTTCTCACTTGCTAAATATTACAAAACACGATAAAAATGACGATAACTCAAAAACCGACACGAGTCCCAAGGTGGGACCCACGGGCTGAATTGGGCCGGACCCACATGGGCCTGTTTTGGGCCTCACGGACAGAATTGGGCTGTTTTGGCCTTTGATTCGATTTTACTAAAAACCGTTTCCTTATATTTCCCGCATGCTTTAACATATTTACAACTCGTCAAAACAACAACCAATCAATCAAACATCGACACAACCCAAAGACCAAAACCCGGACCCACCTTGACCAACCCAGACCGGTCTGAACCGGCCTGGACCGTTCTGGTTTGGTCCGGTTCACCTTCCTCTTAAAACCGGTTCACCAAACAACACCCTCAAAATGTTTCCAACATGTTTTAATCATCAAACAACTATTTTAACAACCATCATACAAAAAATCATGATTAACAATAATTCATCCAAAATCATCAAGAACACAAAACATATTAAAAATTTCCTAAACAACATAAAAATCATAACTTATTAAAAATCATCAAAAGTCTTCAAGAACACTAAACTTGTTAAAATTTCATAAACAACATAAAAATCATAACTTATGAAAAATCATCCAAATTCTTCAAGAACACTAAACTTGTTAAAAATTTCATAAACAACTTAAAAATCATAACTTATGAAAAACCATAAAAATTCATCAAGAACCATAAATCAATATAAAAATTTCCTACAACTTAAAAATCATCAAGGACAATAATACAACATAAAAATTATAACTTTATGGAAAATCATAAAAATTCATAAAACACAATAATAACCATTCCTTATCATATTACTAACAAAAATCCATAAATCATAAAAAGATGAACCAAAAATAAAGATGAACCAAAATCAAAAGAAACAAAACTTAAAGCTAAGTTACTAACTAAAATCATACATAACCATAACATGAACAAAACTAAAACTAAGGCTATGTGACATTATATCGTCGAGTAACTCGGAATCGTTACCTTAGCTTAGCTAAAATCAAGTAGCACCAAAATAATAAGAACCAAGAAAATAAGAAACCCGTCTTCTAATCATCTCCTAAAATATATGAGTCACCAAACTCGTCTTCAAAATCTTCCCCTATAAGAAATGACAAGAAAACATTATTAGACTTAAAACTTTGATTTTCCATAATTAAAGTGTTGAAAACGATTTTGTCGGATTTGAAAATAAACCGTACGTGAAGATGGGGAGCGAAGAGGAGATCCTAGAAATATAAGTTAGGACGGATTTAATTAAGAAATGAAGGTTTTATGAAGGTTTTGCTCAAGAACGACGAAGAACGGATGAAGAACGACGAAGAACGTTCAAGAACGATGAAGAACGATTTATTTGATCTTAAGTTGATTTGTTGTAAAATGAAAAGTTGTTTGTGAGTAAAGTGGGGTGAGGAGTGTCGTGTAATATAGAGCAAACTAGTGAGTTGGGTTTTGAAATTGTGGTTATGGAATTGACCCGGTATAATAATTATATTACCGTAATTAATTAGATATTAAGTTAATTGAATTAAATATCAAGATATTATGTTATTATAATGAAAAGAAATAAAATATCAAGGCTAAGAGAGGAAGAAAAAACCGTGTGGTATGGGTGATATCGGGTCAGTTTTGTAAACGATTTGCGTAATCTCCGTTGACGGATCGATAAAGTAACAAATATCTAAGATATTTGTATTAGTTTAATCGAAAGAATTAAAATATCTCAAGTGAGTGGAAAACGATGACATGGGCGCGTGACTTATGCCAAAGTCGAGTTTCGAGTTTGTTACGGGATTTACGATGAGTCGGGAATAGTTAAATGACGTTCGGTTAAAACCGTAAACGTTATTCTTTAAATTCCGAATAAATTCAAAATAATTATATTAAATTATGATAAATCTTAATAAATCTAAATCAAAATAAATCAAAATATTATTTTTTTAAATAAAATTTCGGTCCTCAAACTTATGAGGCGAGTCGGGAAAAAGTCAACGGAAGTCAAAGTTGACTGAAAAGTCGAGAAAAGTCGAAGATGACTTAAAAGTCAAGAAAAGTTTAGGACGACTTAAAAGTCAAGAAAAAGTCAATGATGACTTTTAAAAAGTCAAGGAAAGTCAAAGACGACTTAAAAAGTCAAGAAAAGTCAAAGATGACTAAAAACGGTCTTTTCATGAAATCCCTCAAAAATTCCAAATACGAACGCGGAATTTCAAAATACGACTCGGAACAAAAATTCCTATTTGAAAAACTTAAATTCTACTGAAAAGTGTTAGTAAATATTTTTACTAGAAAAATTGGTATTTTTCGGGTTGTTACAGTCTATCTGAGTCGGTGCAGTTTTCGATTTGTTTTGGTTGATGTTCTAGGTCGTGCCGTAAAAGGAGGCCAATGGACTTCTTCTGGATCATGGTGATCTGCATCATACGGAGTAGATGAATCGACAAGAATTGTCCACCCACGTTGGGTACAAACATCTTTAGGCCACTCGAGCAGAAGTTACTGTAAATGAGTGGCCACGCTCGGAAAGAGATCTATGGTAGATTTTCCGGTCAGACAGTTACTCTCCCTATCGAGAAAACCACTCTAGATATAATCAATCGCAAGTGCGACCTGAAAGACACCTTGCGTTGAGTGGGAGATGTGATAAAGAGACAAGAGAATTGGTGACGCACACTTGTGTCAGACTAGTGGGAGATTGTTGGAGTAGGTGTCCTCCACAATAGTGTGCCACATGATAAATCTTATTAAGGAATATAATTGGGATATTTATTGACTATATATATATGATTAGTCAGTTGATTAACGTAAATCAATAACGGTTGGCTGACTAGAGTTTGACGTTATTGTCGTTTGACGGCGGTGATCAACTGATCCCTTTCGGTCACACCTAAAGGATGAAATCCAAATAGTAACTAATTATTTGTATATGATACAGTTAATTAGTCCATTACATATATTCGATATGTACGAGAGTTAATTGTTAGAAATTGAGTTAAGAACTCAAATTCGATTAAACTTATTTTTCAATTATGCGATAATTGACTAATAAATTTATATCTTATTTTAATACGATTAAATAAGATTTAACTTAGTAATTAATCGTTAAATTACTAAATTAGTTGAGGTTTTGAGATAGAGGTAATTAGTTAATTATATTTACAAAGAGTTGTAAAATAAATTAACTAAGCATTGTGGGACCCATTATATATTGATATAATGGTAGAATATTACTTAAAATGTTAAGTACATATTATTCATTTATTTGTGTCATATAATTGTTATATGATCAAATTAACACTTAATTATACAAGATAATTAAGCATATGATTAATAAGTATTTGTGGGACAAATATCAAAAATCAAAATGGATCAAAATAGGCCTCACATGGCTGGTTATAGTTTAGTGGATGGTGATGATGGTTGGTCTTATTCATACTCACAAGCAACATGTGATTATGACATGAATAGTAAACCTAAAATCATTTTACTCACTACAACACACCACCACTTTGCATGATATGGCAAAAAAATAAGAAGAAAAATCACTGTTTTGGTGATCATAGGGGTCGGCCCTCTTGGCTATAAATAGAACAATTGTTGTTCAATTTATCACTAGTTCATTCTTGCTTATTTCATACATCTCTCAAAAAACTCTTCTTCTCTCTGAAACTCTCAAATACTAATATTTACTAAGTATTACTAGTGTAGTAATATATTCTAATATTAGTAGTATAATATCTATCTTCTTATCTAGTTAATAATAAGTGTAGATTATTTGGTGTCATCTTGGTTCAACTTGAAGGAGGTCTTCTAGTTTGAAGATTATTCTTGTTCATCCATATTAATAGCTCAAGAACAACAATAAGGAGTTCTTGTTGTGCCCTTTTTATTTTCATATCAATGTGAGGAAATTTCTTCTTTAATATAAATGTCTTTATATTTGCATGGCATGTTACATAGATCATTAAATACTAAATTAACAAGTAATTTAGTAACTAATTAGAGGAGTCTAATTGAGGTCTATGGACTTTCAGTTCATGCTTTGAAAGTGTGGCGACACTATCGTATTGGTGTTCATTGTCGTATATTCACCGATCACAAAAGTTTGAAGTACATATTTACTCAAAAAGAGTTGAATATGAGACAAAGAAGATGGTTGGAATTGGTGAATGATTATGATTTTGAGTTGTTGTATCATGAAGAGAAGGCTAATTTTGTTGTAGATGCTCTTAGTAGGAAATCTTCTCATTCCTTGAATGCTTTGTCGGTGTTGCCCGTTGATCTTTGTGTTGAGTTTCGAAAGTTGAAGTTGGAATTCGTGGAACGTGGATTTGATTATGTTGGTGCTATGACTGCCGAACCTGTTTTCCTCCGTGAAATCCGCGAAAGCCAAGTTGATGATCTTACCTACAAGTATATTCAAGCCAAACTTCCAGAAGGAAAAGCTAAAGATTTCAAGTTTGATGATAAAGGTGTTCTTCGAATCCATGGCCGTTTATTTGTTCCTAATGCTCTTGATTTGAGAAAGCGAGTTCTTGATGAAGCTCACCTTTCCCCTTATTCTATTCACCCCGGAGGTGATAAGATGTATAAGGATTTGAAGCTACAATTTTGGTGGCCGAATTTGAAGGGCGATGTTGTGTCTTATGTTGGAAGATGTCTTACTTGCCCACAAGTGAAAATTGAACACAAGAGACCCGGTGGATTGCTACAACCTTTGGATATTTCACTATGGAAGTGGGAATCTATTTCTATGGATTTTGTTATGGCTTTGTCAAGGACCGTTGGAAGTAAAGATGCCGCTTGGGTTGTTGTTGATCGTTTGACCAAGTGTGCTAGATTTATTCCTATCAAAGAGACTTGGAGTTTAGATCGTTTAGCGAAAGCCTATGTTGATGAGATTGTTAGATACCATGGTGTTCCCAAGGAGATTATATCCGACCGAGATCCGAGGTTTTGTTCGAAATTTTTGGAAGGCTTTACAAGAAGCCATGGGTGGTAAATTGTTGATGAGTACCGCTTTTCATGCCGCTACAGATGGTCAGACCGAGAGGACTATCCAGACTTTAGAAGACTTTCTTAGGGCTTGTGCACTCGACTTCCAATCTAGTTGGGAAAAAAGTCTACCGTTGGTGGAGTTTTCTTACAACAATAGTTATCATGCCTCGATCAAGATGGCTCCTTATGAAGCTCTTTATGGAAGAAAATGTCGAAGTCCTATATGTTGGAATCAATTGAGTGATGTTTGTGACTTAGACCCCGATGTTCTTGTTGAGACTATTGATCATGTGAAGGTCATTCGTGATAGAATGAAAGCCGCTCAAGACCGACAAAAATCTTATGCCGATATCCGAACAAGACCGTTAGAATTTGAAGTTGGAGATAAAGTGTTCTTGAAATTATCTCCGATGAAGGGTGTTAAAAGGTTTGGTGTTAAGGGTAAATTGAGCCCGAAATACATTGGACCCTTTGATATTGTGAAAAGGATTGGTGTCGTTGCTTACAAGTTGGACTTGCCCCCGAATTTGGCTACGGTTCATGATGTATTCCATGTTTCTCAGTTGAGAAAGTACGTTAGTGATCCAAGCCATGTCTTTCAAGCGGAAATGCCCGAGCTTGAACCGAATTTATCCTTTGAAGAGAAGCCGATCCGAATCCTAGATCGCAAGGATAAGAAGTTGAGAAGTAAAGTGGTTCCTTTAGTGAAAATCTTGTGGAGACGTGCCAATGTTGAAGAAGAGACGTGGGAAACGGAAACTTCTATGCGTATTAAATATCCAAGCTTATTCGATTAAGGTATCCTTCTTTCGCTCAAGTTTCGAGGGCGAAACTTTTTAAAAGGTGGGGTGATTGTAACACCCGCAAATGTACCCTATTTTTATAATAAAAATATTTTACGGATACTTTTCAGCGAAATTTAGTTTTAGTTTAGAATTAAATTTCCCGTGTCTAATTTAGAATTTCCGAGTTCGCATTTGGACTTTACGCGAGATTTCGAGTAAGTTACATCTTAAGACGTTTTTGGGCTTTTCCCATATGTTTTTCCACTTACTCCATATACTCCTTCATATACTCCCTCACAACCCTAACTCCCTCATTCAATCTTCTTCTTCTTCCTCACCAAGTAAACACCAAAACCTAGCCTCCATATTTGCTCAAGTCTTAATATCGATCCTACGCCTTCATTTCTTGCTCAAATTCACTAAGGTTCGTCTTATTCCTTCCCTCTCATCGTCCTCTATCCGTATTGGTAATAAAATTACCGTCTTTCTCGCTTTTCAATTTATCCGTCTTTCTCAAAGGTGAATTATATTCATCTTTTATTATCTAATTGTAGGTGGTGACCTCCAAGACCCCGACAAAGACTACTTCTCGATAGAAGAGGATATCGACGCGGATTGAAGACGCAAAAAGGTAACGATGAAGGGTTACTCGATATCATTCACGTGTTTTATGTGTTTTCTATGTTAGTAATCGTATTTAGAATAGGATTAGTAACCATAGGAATTGTGTTGTTGATGATGGTTGTTGTTAGTTGTTAATTGATATGAGAATTGATGATTTGTGTTGATAAATGGTGATTGTTGTATGTTGATAACAAGTTGGAATTATGAGGATCGCGTACCTGAGACCAGGACGCTGGCAGCGTCCACAAGACGCTGGCAGCGTCGTGGGACGCTGGCAGCGTTGCCTGGCGCTGGCAGCGTTTCTTGCTGCC
Organism: Heliosperma pusillum; assembly: GCA_022085475.1. Taxonomy (NCBI): domain Eukaryota; kingdom Viridiplantae; phylum Streptophyta; class Magnoliopsida; order Caryophyllales; family Caryophyllaceae; genus Heliosperma; species Heliosperma pusillum. Next base: position 27,104 of record JAIUZE010006097.1, read on the forward strand.
AGTTTTCCCAAAGTTGAACTTTTGAATTTTAGTTTCCGCCTTGACTTTACTTGACCCTTTGGACTTTGTATTCTTGCATTGATGATTTGTTTGTAGACCACTCCAATTGACGGGTTTGGGTCTCGGGTCTCGGGTTTGACCTTGACTTTTGTTGACTTCCGAGTTTGACTTTATAAGTTGATTTTAAATATTAATGTTTCGAATGTATGATAATCCCTTCGCTTGTATCGCATATTTTGTGACGGTTTTTGATATGTCCCACTTTGAGTCGGTTTACAAATGTTACGGTTTGAGCACTAATTTTCTATGTGCTTTGTACTCTCATTCCCTTGGCTACCTCCACGTTCGTAAGGCTGGAATGTCGGAACGGGGAGTGTATCCTTACTGCTTAATTGCATGTGTTAATGGGC